>ML290982.1:1265-56156 GCA_005239495.1 Nicotiana undulata | reverse complement strand
AAAAATACTACACACTTAGATATTCAATACAAAACAAGGAAATGAAGAAATAAACATAAATGGGTAAGAAATCCTTAACCACAATTGTGAAATCTTCAAGACCCAAGTGTGTGTGCAAAGCCCTAGCTTCAAATATTTGTTCTTCTCTCTCAAAATATTATGTACAAAGCCAAAGATATGCCAAAGATGTCCAAAAATGACTGCTAGGTCGAGTATATGAGAGTGGGGATGGGAAAATGTGATTTTACATTATTGTCCAAATCTGATGCCCGTTTATCGCACCTGCGGAAGAATCCTCGCAAGTGCGATTCCGCAGGAGCGGAAATATCCTCGCAGGTGCGAGTTTTGAAGCCGTAGTCAACTTTCCACATGAGCGGACATCTGGTCGCACCTGCGGTTCCGCAGGTGCGATCTCTGTGCAACTTAGCCAATAATCGCAGGTGCGATATTTTATTCGTAGGTGCGAGGTCGCACCAGCGACCTATTATCCGCAAGTGCGGAATCACTGGGAGTTTTGCCACTTTCACAACATTTTGCTCAAATTTCACTACAATTCAACGTCAACCACTTCATGACATCATTTTCCTGAAATTCAAGCAAATGCACACTACAAAAAACCTCAAGTTACCTTAGAGGGAAACAAAATCTAATGAAAAGAGGCCAAAATGAGTGGTAAAATCACCACTCATCAACACCCCTAACTTAGAGCTTTTGCTTGTCCTCAAGCAAATCAAAACTAGTAACTCAATGAGGTTCTACTCTTTTATACACAAGTTGCATTGCTCATATTCACAATTCACATTTTCCAATTAAGCATTAAACTTATGGATTTGGTTGGTACTAATAATTAGGCTCATGTATGCATCTTAATTTAATAACTCCCTCATTTACAAACAATTTCAAGAAGTGCACGGGAGTTTCAAAAACAATAAAGTGATAAGAAAAAGCCTCAAGAAGTGACTCAACAACACTAGTCTACTACACATGCTCAACTCGTTTAGTTTTGATTATATCAATTTCACCGTTCAATCCTAATTCATGTGCCCTCACAAGGAAGAAAGAAAGAAAGTCCCAACTCACAATATTTACAATGTCAACAACAAGGGACATATTTACAAAGCCACTCACACTCACAAAGACTTTCAAGTGCTACAACCAATCATACCATAGGCTTGCCCTTATTTTAATTCATAGCATATTCAAGAATATTCAGTTGGAGATCCCATAAGGGCCTTATAATCTTGTAATGTAAGTTTGGGGAAAGGTAGGATACACATTTGGGAAAATGGCTACACCCTCCTTGAACGCTACTCACATTTTTCTTTCTTGATGCAGTTTGTTTCAATTCAAACCACATGTCCTCATTTGCATCTAGTTACCAGCATAGAACCACTTTGAATACCTCAATTAGTCTCTTCAAAGCTCCCATTTTTTTTGTATTTTTCTTTTGGGGCTTGTTTTCAAGAGAATACCTTACTAATTTCCACTTTGACACTACATCCCTAACTTAGGCTTTTTGCCTCATTCTCAATACTCAAGGAGGGACGGGTTCAAAAGAGGAATTATTTTTCAAAAGGGAAAGGTTAGTATTGAGGTGACCAAAGAAAACGTTCAAGGCTAAAATGGGGTAACTAGTGATAATATATATACAATGGTGGCTCAAAAGGCTAACGGGGTTTTCGAATAACATAAAGAATACCTAAGGTCATTTCTCCAACCAAACATAATTATCATTAGAATTGAAAGACCAACCGGGCAAGTTCTAGATGATGGACGCAAGCACAAGAATTATTTATACAAACACTAACACACATGGCACATGAATTAATCAAGATGGATCAATTTCATTTTTTTATATTTTTATATAGGAGTTTAGAGCAATATTTTCGAACTAGTGTTTAAAGAGTCACTAAAAGAGCCAAGAATTTATCACAAAAAATATCTTTCACCATGCAACTTACTTGTTTTCATTCAAAATCAAATTTCGGAGGGGTATTCTTAGTACATATTTCACATACAAGATACTAATTTCATTAGTACCAAATAATCCAAAAGTCTATTCCTAGCAACACAAGACTAATTCTCTTAAGAAAGTTGCCACACCATCTATCATAGGGACAAGTCACCCGGTTCACTTCAAAAAGTGTTTCTTGGGAAAGAACCATAGCATGAAGAAAACCCAAGAAAGTGTTAGTACGGAAATTAAACTACCTACTAAAAATACAACTACAAAGCTAAAAATAAAACTAACTATTAAAGAAACTAAACCAATCACACCAAGCCCAGCAAGGGCACATAATATCTATAAATAACAAAGAAGCCCGGCAAGGGCACATAACAATGTCATAAAGAAATGTCATAAGCTAATTCAGAAATAGATAAAATGTACAAAAGCCATGAAATGTGCACATGCCACCCCCAACTAAAAACATTTCAGTGTCCCCACTGCACAATATAAAAAAAATAGCAAAGTTGGAGAGTCTCCCTGAGGTCTGCATCAGACCAGCAAACTGCAGGAAAAGTGGTTGTTCAGTGCTATTGCGCCCCATCGTCATCATCCTCATCATCATCATCATCAGCAGCAACATCATCCTCATCATCATCATCAGCAGCATTCTCTGCATCAGACATGAAGGATTACTCCTCGCTACCGTCGGCATCTGCAACTGGCAATGGCTTGCTCGGCTGCCCCCACTTGAAGATTGCCTTTACTCCCCTCCATACTTTGACTAAGTGCTTCCCTTTCTTCTTATTCTTTTCCCTCTCCTTTTTAAAGGACTCCTGCATATCAACATGAGCCTTGGCAAGGCTAGTGTAGGAAGACTCCATCTGCTTCAAAGAAGCAGCCATCTTGTCCTGATGAGCAACCATCTTGGTATGAGAAGCAGCCATCTCCGTCTGAGTGTCAAAGTATTTCTTCATCTCAGCTCTGGAATAATAGTCAGGTGGGGTCTGTGGCTATGAAGTTGGGGGTCCGGTGGGGAGCTTGGACACAAGGTTCCGAATAAGAGCAAGCTGGGAGTTCATCTCCCCAAACGGACCCGCTGATGAACTAGGCTGGGAACTGGATCCAATCTTAGTGGTAGTGGTGGTCATCTTTCTTTTATTGTTTCTGACTGCTCCACCTTCGCCCTTGACCCTCAATGGCTGGAAGGGCTTGTCAGCAGGCACCCACTGATCATCGGGGCATTCCTCAACCTCTGCCCCCCGGCATAGCTCAGTGATCAAGGATGGAAATAGTAGCTCAGGCCCATTGTCAATCACAAATTGCCGCATCTCCTTTAGAATGTAGTGGCATGGTTTCACTGGAACACCGTCGATCAAGCAGGCAATAATTAGGGCCCTGACGTAGGATACATCTGTGACATTCCCACCGGGGGACACTCTGTTGCTCAGTATGTATAACCATATTTTGGCTTCGGCCGTGAAGTCAGTCGACTTCAAGCCTTTCCTCTTGGTCGTCCATTTTGGTCGTACACTTTCAGGGTATAGCTTGGATGCCAGCCATGCTGCATTTTCACAATTATTCCTCTCCACCACTGGCTCCATCGGGTGGTTTGGGATTCCGAGGACTTCATTTATCTTTTCTTCCCCGAATCTCACTTGCTTTCCTCTGATGATGAGGTGAGGATCTTGAAAGGTTACTCGCTTGAGGTTGGCATAGAACTCACAAACCCATGTTTCGTTTGCATTGCATGGAGTGGGAATGAAACAAGTCCACCCGGAAGATACCAGCCGTTCATAGAATTCCGGCAGTTTCTCATTCACGTTGTCATCGGCAATGCCTCGCTCAAGTATCAATTTTTTTGTGAGGAGGTGCTCAAAGTACCGGCGTTGACAGGTAGGCGACATGAACCGGTACTCATCATATTGTTCTCCAGCTTCCTCCTCAATTTCATAATTTTGGCTTGGGTTCGGGTCCATTTTTGAATCAAAGTACCTATAAAGATTCAAAAGGAAGTTAGTTAAGCAGTGGAATATCATGAAGCATCTTAAAACACTTCAAATAGGCCAAAGAATCAAGTCGAACATGTCCGGGAAGGCCCTGTTGCAAGTACACTGGTTTTGGGCAAAACTGGGCAGTTTCCACACCTGCAAAACTTTGATCGGAGGTGCGGTTTCACACAAGAGGACACTATGATCGCACCTGCAGCTCTGGACTTGCAGGTACGAGGTCGCACCTGCTGAAGTTTTGGCCACACCTGCGGTCCTTCGTCCAAAAGCCCATTGCCCAGATTTTTTTTTTGACTTGGGTCTTGCTTTTGGCAACTAATCTGTACTCAAGTCTTCCAGATTAGTGTACCAAATTGTATTGTAACTTCATTACACTACAATCAAGGTACGAGGTACTCGATTTGCACTCATACCATAACCCGAACACTTAGCGAGCGTACGATATTAAACCCCCCTCACACGAATTTGACGCTCAAAACAACCTCACCAATGATCTCTTCACTAAAGCAAACACTCACTAACTATTCTCAACCAACCCTCGCCTTAATCCTATCCTAAAGCAGTAAAGAAACTAAAGAATAAAGACAAAATTTGAGATTGGAGATACGGTTCATGGACAGACTAAATAACTTAAAAACAGAAAAATTAAAGAGGGCAAAGGGAGTGAGTAGTCAAAGACATACCTGGGATTGAAAATTACAGTGAATGGGAAATGAAGGTGTGAGGAATTGAGTGAAGAATTTTCTGTTCCTTGAAATTTTAGGGCAAAAAAAAAAAAAAAAAAAAAATGACCTGAGGGAATATAATTTGGGAATTAACCTGCGGTGAATAGTCCGCACCTACGGTTCCACCTGTGCGACCAAAAGAACGCACCTACGATCACTGCCGCCCCTGCGATGCCTGTGCCGCTCCTGCGGCATCGCACCTGTGGAAAACTGACCGCAGGTGCGAAAATACCTGGATTTGGCTGGGAGGAATCTGTGGACATTTGCGATCGCATTTTTGATCGCAAATGCCACTCCGCTATAGCATTTGGGACATGGGGCATAGCAGACTTGGGCAGAATGTTTTCCCCGCATCGCACCTTATTTTGATTCCCCGGTACCTTCGACCTGCTCAAATCAACTCCGAAAAATGCGAAACTTGGCAGATTGGTTAGAAAAAATATAATAAGCTATTCTTAAAAGAAAAATTTCAAAAATGACTTAAAACATTTAAAAAATGATGGGTTGCCTCCCACCAAGCGCCGCATTTAACGTCGTGGCACGACGCAAGTCAACGTTTACCACTTTTCTCGCCAGTTTGACGATATGAACTGGGCACCTAGCTTGGAATCAATCTTGTGGCAACGGGCGGTGGGGGTGGTATATAGATGACCGAGCCAAGCCTTAATTTTCTCATTTTGCACTTCTTGGCCCGTATGTGAGGAATGTCATTTTGCCTCCTTTGTTCTTCAAATTGCAAGATGTATGGTATGAATTTCCCCTCCTCGCAACACTCCATTGACTCGTGTAGTTCAACTTCCATTTTACCACACAATTCCAATGTTTTGAAATGCTTGGAATGTGCCTTCAAACTTCCAACTTGCAAATTTCTCCGGATTTTGACATCCTCATTTTCCCCCGGAATAGAGTCAATTTCAATCAAATTTTCCATCATCCCGGTTGACTCTAATTCCATATTTTTGTTGGCATCGTTAGTACTCATGGAGTCGGTTGGCGGATGTTCAAGGCCTGATTCCTCAAAGTAGCACTCACTCTCACCCTCAGAATTGAATTCTTCTTGACTTCCATCCACACTTTCAACTTGAGATGCATGATGAGTCTCCATCAATGCTTGCATTTGATCCTCCAAAGTGTGGATGTGTTCATCATTTTGAGCCACATCATTTATCAATTCTTCAAGCGCAAGGTGGTGCTTTTCCTCATTTTCAAGAACGGCCTCCAACATGAGCATTATCATCTCATTTTGAGCATTTGAGAGTTCTTCTTGGCTTTGTTCAAGTGCCAAGGATTCAATTTCTTGGTTCTCACTCATCTCCAAGGCTTTTTGAACCCTTGAAGCTTCAATCATTGCATCCATTTGTGAGTGTAACCGTTCAAGTGCCAAATCATTTTGGAGATTAGTCTCCAAAAGCTCTTCCAAGGCATTTTGCTCATTCCCTTTTTCAAGTAAGCAATCCAACATGAGCTTGAACTCTCCGTTTCTACCATGCTCAATTTCCTCCACTTTATGGCCCTTAATATTTACATCGCAAAAAGTAGATTCATCATAGTGGGGGCTCGGGGAAGGGACGGACAAATACAAACAATCATACTCATGACCATTTTGGAAACCACACCTATCACAAATACTCCACTCATGGGTTTGAAATTGTGCGCACAATCCACCCCCGGGAGAATTTAAACAATTTTGCCACGAGTGTGGTCCTCCGCAATAAGGACAAGAGTCATCAAAATATGAACAACTACCATCCAACCAATAATCATTATATGATGCCATATATATATATATATATATATATATATTTTTTTTTTTCTTAATAAAAAATTAAGAAAATAAACAACAAAAATAATTACACAAATATTCACAAATTTGGATCAAGGCACTTAAGCTTACTTGGTAAGTATTCCAGCCTAAGTTACGCCAATTGTTCCCCGGCAACGGCGCCAAAATTTGATACGCTCAATTTACACCTTAAAAGAGTGCAAGCGATCGTTGTCAAATATAGTAACCCAACAAGGTTGGGGTCGAATCCCACAAAGAACAATATGAGGGCGATTAGAAATGCTAGAAAATTATCACTTATCGCGCAATGCCAAACAAATAAGAATTTGGGTTTTGTAAAGTGTTTATAACTAAATGCGAAAGTATAAACTAACCTAGAAAGCGAGTAAAATGATAAATGGCAACAAGAATAAATGCATCGGGTATTACACTCAAGTAACGATCCAATGTATTTCACGATTTTACAAATATGTGTGAGTTATGTTAATTAGCCACGGATAATATTTCTTAATTAGCTTTTCCCAAAGACTAACTAGACTTCCTAAATGAATTATTCCTAACCCAATTAGGAGATTACGCACTTCCGGGTTGGCTACAAGTAGTTCAATTATATCCCTAGGTAGAATCTATAAAATGAGGGTTAAATCCTCAAGTTCTTGTTAATTAATCTTTCCCAACCCCAAATAATCTTTTCCAAAATTAATTCGGAGTTAATGGGCGAGTCCTAGGGTTAGCTAATCCCTTTGGAAACATTAAAGAACAAGAATAATTAAAATAACAAACACCCACTTCACAAATATATGAAAATCATTCAATACATAAGCACAACAAGGTATTTAATCCACACTTTAAACATGAATATTCCCATAAACAAGATTCAAGTGTTGGAAAAATACTACACACTTAAATATTCAATATAAAACAAGAAAATGAAGAAATAAATATAAATGGGTAAGAAATCCTTAACCACAATGGTGAAATCTTCAAGACCCAAGTGTGTGTGCAAAGTCCTAGCTTCAAAAACTTGTTCTTCTCTCTCAAAATATTATGTACAAAGCCAAAGATATGCCAAAGATGTCCAAAAATGACTGCTAGGTCGAGTATATGAGAGTGGGGATGGGAAAATCTGATTTTACATTATTGTCCAAATATGATGCCCGTTTATCGCACCTGCTGAAGAATCCTCGTAGGTGCGATTTCGCAGGAGCGGAAATATCCTCGTAGGTGCGAGTTTTGAAGCCTTAGTCAACATTCTGCAGGAGCGGACATCTGGTCGTACCTGCGGTTCCGCAGGTGCGTGAACTTCTCCGCAGGTGGGATCTCTGTGCAGCTTAGCCAATAATCGCATGTGCGATATTTTCTTCGCAGGTGCGAGGTCGCACCAGCGACCTATTATCCGCAGGTGCGGAATCACCGGGAGTTTTTCCATTTTCACCATGTTTTGCTCAATTTCACTCCAATTCAACGTCAACCACTTCATGACATCATTTCCCTGAAATTCAAGCAAATGCACATTGTAAACGACCTCAAGTTACCTTAGAGGGAAACAAAATCTAATGAAAAGAGGCCAAAATGAGTGGTAAAATCACCACTCATCAGGTCATGAAAGAGATAGAAGATGTGATGCGAGATTTTAAGGTAAGTAAGGTAAAGGTGAACAACGTATGAGATACTCTGGTGCAGAAGGTTGTGAATAATCTATAACTTCAGATGAAGGTCTAAAAGCGTTAGGATTTAGTATCTAGGAATGATAGCGGTTTCGTCAGTAGCATGTCTTCTAGCCTATGGTTTCTAGGTATCGAGAAGCCTGATTAAGAGAATAAAGAAGAGTTAGAGACGATGTGATGTCTCGCTTGATGTTCCAAAATAACACAAGGAAATTTATAGTGCAAGCAGGTTGAAGGAAGGTTGCGAGTAATATAAATAGATATGTGTAGGTTGCAAGCTAATGTATGGTTGAGCGACAAGGTTTTAGGAAGACATGAGTAAGGATAAGAAAAGACAAGTGAGAAGGTGATGAAAATGGGTAAGTCCTCGGGGTTAAGTCCATGAAAACAAGAGAACTGATGGTTTCTCTAAGTTATAGAAAGCTCACTATAGCCTGAATGAACTCAAAGGAATCTAAGACTAGTAGCATTTAGAAGAGATGGAATGCTGCCCTGGTAATAGAATGAGGGTGTAATTGTGACAGATACAGGATGACATTTGGGCCTTCGATTGACTAATGATTTGAAGAAAAAAAGAGGATTTCATGAATGTACAGGATTAAAATACCCACGTAAGGTGAATCACATTGAGATGCTATTAAATACGGTTATGGAAGTATAGTATCGCCCAGATTAGGCAAGTCAATTCAGATATTCCTCGTTGAGGCGTGAGCCCTAGCGACACTGTTACATAAGAGGTCAAGTTTTCAGCGGTAGATTATAGATCAACATTAAGGCGAATCAACGATAGATGGATGCAGTAAAGTCATACGGATGGATAAACGGATCTATGAAACAAGGTATAACAATATTCGTAAGTTCGACAAAGTACCGAGCGAAGAACTTTAATTTACCCATAGATGCCCAGATGGATATCTTATCAAGCTCTGTATATGTTTACAACGTGAGGCCTAGAGACTGCATGATAAAAAGTAGCAACAGTCACAAGATTGGAATGATTCCGACCACGAGTCGTGGTGTGAGAAAGAGGCCTAAAGGGGGGTATGCCCTGGCCTTTGGGATTCATTCACAGAACAATTGCCTAGATGGCAAGAGGAGTACTAAAGTATTCGGAAGACATAGGTTATGAAAATGATAAGTGCATCAGTCAACTTTCGAGGACGAATGTTCCAAAGGGGGAAGGATGTTATTCCCCATGCTTTTATACATGAAAGTACACCATAAGTAAATTGATGCAAGCTCGAAAATGAAATCTTACATCCTGTATTTTGCGTACATTAAAGTTTCGTCGTTAGTTAATCGACGTAAGTGAGGAAATTAGATTATTTTTGGATTATAAGTATTATGCTATTTCAAACAAGTGATAAGTAAATTCGTAATGGTGAGAGGGTAAGCGAAGCGAAGAAAATGAGTTTCGTCGAAGGTTGTCATTTAGAGATAAAATACGGTTCAAGCTATAATATCCCGTATTTATGGACTAGTTCCATACAAGGTACCACATGACCATGACATTAAGATGTATAAAGTGTGTTAAAAGTGAGTGATATTTAAGGTAATTTGAGATAATACTTAATTATGTGGGTAATTAGTTAATTATTGGATTAGTGAGGGATTAACAAATTAACTAAGGAAATGGTGGATAATTATTGAGGTGTATAACATTAACCAAGTGGCAGCAAGTAGGGACTCAAATAATGACTAGGCAAGTCATGGGATTAGGTGGCACATTTAGAGGAATTGTTGGCCAAGTCATACATAAGTGGGGAGTCATGACCCCAAAACTACCCCTAACCGTGTTGGCTCCTATCATGATACTAGACTAGCCAAATTACTACACATAACATAACTAACCTTTCATTTAATTCAATATTATCCAAAATTTCATAAAACATCCATTTAAGCATTTCAAAACAAATAAGCATAGGTAAAAATATTTAAACACTACCGCAAAACCCGAGTCATCAGTCATGAGCAACTAAAAGGAAATGCAAAATCTGGTACTGTTTCCTTAATGCAACACGTTTGAGAAATATAAATAACGACGAAATAGGAAGGAGAAGGGCAAGGCTGTGGACGCCGTGCAACTGCCTTGCAATATCCGAAATGTTCCTAAGGGAATAAATCAACTCTCACTCAGTCCCGACACCTGAATCTGCACACACGTTGTAGGGAGTAACGTGAGTACGCCAACTCAAAAAGTAACAATTATAACTAAAGACTTGAGTGCAGTGACGAGCATTTAAAAATCATGTAATTTCATAACATAAACAACAATGGAAAACAAATGAATCAAATCAGGAATTTAGATTCCAAATATTTCGTAAAAACTCAAATATTCCATTATATCTTATACAAAACATATGTTCAACATTTTCCATAGAGGTTGTGTAAAGAAGAGTAAAAATAGTAGTTTCATAAACATAATCCCCTCGGGCAAGGTATCACTCACAAATATAGCCTCTCGGGCAATCCTCTCAGTCACTCGGGACTCAACTTTCACCAATCAGCACTCACACTCAATAACTACCATATAATAACCGTTGCGGCGTGCAACCTGATCCATAAATAGCCGACTGCGCTCACTAGGGGTGTACATACTCGGAAGGGGCTCCTACAACCCAAACGCTATATCGCTGCGGCGTGCAACCCGATCCATATATATAATGCTGGCACGATCCATAACTATCCTCACAACTGGCCCTCGGCCTCACTGAGTCATCATCCTCACAAACCACTCGGGCATCTCAGTACAAGACAAAGGGACTCAACCCAAAAAATCTTTCATATATTTATAATTAGGGTGATGAACAGGATTTAACAGTAAACATGTATAAATCATGACTGGGAATATATTTTCTATCAAAAGCAGTGTGAGGAAAGTAGTAAAATACCCCTGAGGGTCCTAACAGTTCGGCACAAGGCCCCAAACATGGCATTCAACCCAAGTTAACATAATCATTTCTAATAACACATGAAAATCATATAAAATTCATCAACTACGCAACTCTATAGTTGCCACGGGACGGACCAAGTCACAATACATACTGGTGCACGCCCACACGCCCGTCACTTAGCATGTGCGTCACCTCATTTATCAAAATATTACGAAATTCTGGGGTTTCATACCCTCAGGTCTAGATTTACAATCGGTACTTACCTCAACCCGGATGAAAATCTACTCTGTGATGCCCTTGCCGCTCGACTCTGCCNATATATATATATATATATATATATATATATATATTTATTTATTTATTTATAACGCTGCGGCATGCAGCCTGATCCATAACTATCCTCACAATCCGGCCCTCAACCTCACTCAGTCATCATCCTCACAAGCCACTCGGGCATATCAGTACATCTCAGGGATCTCAGCCCAATATATTTGTCATATGTTTAAAATAGAGTGATGAAAAGGAATAAATAGTGAACAGGTAAAAATCATGACTGAGAATATATTTTCTATCAACAACAGTGTGAAGGCAGTAGTAAAAATACCCTTGAGGGTCCAAATAGTTTGGCACAAGGCCCCAAACATGGAATTCATCCCAAAGTATAGTAATAATCTCTAATATATAGAATGTCATATGATTTCTAGTCAAATACGCAACTTGATAGTCGCTAAGGGACGGACCAAGTAACAATCCCTACTGGTGCACGCCCACACGCCCTTCACCTAGCATGTGCGTCACCTCATTTATCAAAACAGTACGAAATACCGAGGTTTCATACCCTCGAGTCTAGATTTACAATCGTTACTTACCTCAAACCGGATGAAAATCTACTTCGCGATGCCCTTGCCACTCGACTCGACCTCAAATCGTCTCGAATCTATTCAAAATCAGATTCATATCATCAATATATGCTAAAGTAACAAAACCCACGCGAAAATAACCAAATTACACCAAGAATCCCGAAATTGGCCAAACCCGACCCCCGAGCCCACGTCTCGAAATTCGATAAAAATCGCAAAACTAGAATCCTTATACATTCACGAGTCCATAGATACCAAATACATCAAAATCTGACGACAAATGACCCCTCAAATCCTCACATTAAGCTCCCCAATTCCTAGCCCTAATCCCCCAAATTTCTTCCTTAATTCCCACCAATTGCATGGTTAAGCAATAGAAAAATCATCACAAACACAATAAATGAAGCCCAAGTATCTTACCCAATTGATAACCTTCAATTTCCTCTTAAAATCACTACTCAAAGCTCCAAACCCGTCTAAAAATGGTGAAGAATGAGTGAAAATTCGCGAAGGCAACCTTTTATAGGTTCTGCCCAGAACTCACGCACCTGCGGCCCAAAAGTCACTCATGCGGCGCCGCACCTGCGGAAAATCCATCGCTGGTGCAGTTTTCACTTAAGCCTCAAAAACCGCTTCTACGGTCAAAATCCCGCATTTGCGATCCCATGCACGCATCTGCGGCTCTTGCCCTTCACACCAAGGGCAGCATCTGCGTCTGCTTATGCGCTTCTGTAATGACCCGGAAATCTGAGTAGGTCCTTAGTGTCATTTGTGATGTGTGTTCAAAATTTCAGGTCATTCGGAGGTGATTTGGTAGGTTTCGACGTTGTTTGTGGAATTTGGAAGTTTCTAAGTTCTTAGGCTTGAATCCGAGGTTGATTTGGTGTTTTGGTGTTATTTTGACTGGTTCGAAGGCCTGACTAAGTTTGAATGATTTTATGGGATGTGTTGGCATGTTTGGTTTAGGTCGCAAGGGCCTCAAGTGAGTTTCGGGTGGTTAACGGACCAATTCTTGGACTTAAAGGTTGGCAGATTTTTCTTGTGTGATTTCTTCTAGTTTTCTTCTACGCGATCACAGGAGTGTGTTCGCGATTGATTAGGCTTAGCTGGGAGATGCGTTGGTTTGTTCTATGTGATTGTAGAGGGTTTTTCGCGATCGCGTGTGAGAGTGGCGTAGAAGAAAGGGAGCGAGCGAAGGCTGAGGTGGTTGCTCTACGTGATCGCGTAAGGCAGGCTGCGATCGCGTAGTGTTTATGTGGCAGTGAAATGCAATCTCTTTAGTAAGTACGCGGTCGCGTAAGGTAAAACGAGGTACAACGTTATGAAGAAATGTCAGGGCAGAATATTTTAAGTTCAAAACGAGGGTTTTAGTCAATAATTTCAAATTTTAATAGAGAGCTCGGGAGAAGGCAATTTTGAAGGGTATTTTCAGAGGAGTGATTGGGGGAAGTGTTCTTCACTCATATTTGGTTTAATTCCATTATTATGTCTTGATTTCTATCATTTAATTTGGGAATTTGGGGTGAAAATTGGGAGAAAATGGAGGAAAAATTGGAGAGTTCTTTTGGGGATTTGGATGGTCATTTGATGAATACTTTCGATGAATTTGATATGGGTAGACTCGTGAGTGAATAAGGATTCTAGTTTTGTAATTTTTATCGGATTCCGGGACGTGGGCCAGAGGGCCGGGTTTGGCCAATTTCGGGATTTCTTATCAAATTTGATTATTTTCGCGTCGGTTTTGTTCTTTTAACATGTATTGATGATAAGGGACTGATTTTTGTTAGATTTGGAGCAATTGGAGGCCATGTCAAGAGGCAAAGGCATCGCGGGTTAAGATTTTGTCCGGTTTGAGGTAAGTAACGATTGTAAATCTAGACCTGAGGGTATGAAACCTCAGTATTTCGTACTGTTTTAATAATTGAGGTGATGCACATGCTAGGTGACGGGCGTGTGGGCGTGCACCGGTAGGGATTGGGACTTGGTTCGTCCCGTAGCAACTACTAAGTTGCGTATTTGATTAGAAACCATATGATATTCTGTATTTTTAGAGATCATTATTATGTTTTGGGCTGAATGCCATGTTTGTGGCCTTGTGCCGAACTATTTAGACCCTCAGGGGTATACTTTACTATTGTCCTCACACCGTGTTGATAGAAAATATATTCTCCGTCATGATTTATATATGTTCACTGTTTATTCTTGTTCATCACTCCATTTTAAATAAACGAAAGATATTTTGGGCTGAGTCCCCTTGATTTGTACTGAGATGCCCGAGTGGCTTGTGAGAATGATGACTGAGTAAGGCCGAGGGCCGGATTGTGAGGTTAGTGATGGATCGGGTTGCACGCCGCAGCGTTACGTGTATATATATATATATATATAAATATATATATATATATATGGATCAGGTTGCACGCCGCTGCGATATTGGATCGGGTTGCACGCCGCTGCGATATAGCTCTTTGGCTGTAGGAGTCCCTCCGGAGTCTGTACACCCCCAGTGAGCGCAGTTGACTATTTATGGATCGGGCTACACGCCGCAACGGTTATTATATGGTACCTATTAAGCGTGAGTGCTGAGTGTGAGTATTGACTGATTAGAGTTGAGTCAGGAGTGACTGAGAGGCTCGCTCGAGAGGCTTTATTTGTGAGTGATATTGTTCCCGAGGGGCTTATTTTCATGACTATTGTTTTCACTCTTATTTACACTAAGCCTCTTTTGATAATGTTGAACAAATGTTTTATACGAGATTTTAATGGAAAATTGGAGTTTTTATGAAATATTCAGAATTTAATTCCTGATTTGATTCATTTGTTTCCACTATTGCTTATGTTATGAAATTACATGATTTTTAAATGCTCATCACTGCACTCAAGTCTTTAGTTATAATGTCTACTTACTGAGTTGGCGTACTCATGTTACTCCATGCACCTTGTTTGCAGATTCAAGTGTCGGGACTGAGTGAGAGATGATTTATCCTCTTTAGAGAATTTTCGAAGATTGCGAAGTAGTTGCACAGCGTCTGCAACCTTGCCTTTCTCCTTCCTATTTTGTCCCTATTTATATTCTCAGACTTGTTGTATTAAGGAAATAATGTCAGATTCTGTATTCTCCTTTTAGTTGCTCATGACTTATGACTCCGGGTTTTGGGGCAGAGTTGCAAGGTTTTTACCTCTCTTTATGTATTTTGAAATGCAAAAATAGAAATTTATGAAATTTCGGATAATATTGATTAAAATGAAAGGTACCTTATGTTATGCGCAATAATTGCCTAGCCTAGTTTCACGATAGGCGCCATCTCGGCCAGGGTAGTTTTGGGGTCGTGACAAGTTGGTATCAGAGCCTAGGTTACATAGGACTCACCAGGCATGAGCAGGTTTAGTAGAGTCATGCGGATCGGTACGGAGACGTCTGTACTTATCTTCGAGAGGCTGCAAAACCCTTAGGAAAATCCCGCGTTCTTGAATTCTTGTCGTGCGAATCTGTTGATTCTGGTAACTAAACTTCTCTTGTTTAATTCTCTCACAGATGGTGAGGACATGCGCTATCGGGAAGGATGTTCAGCCACCATCTAGGCCCGTGAGAGGTCGAGTCCGCGATCGAGGCCGTGCCAGAGTTAGGGGTGCAGCCCGTGCAGCAGCTGAGGCAGTACTCGTAGACCCACCCATTATTATGGACCAAGTCCAAACCGGAGATGTTCCAGTGCGACCAGCCCAGGCACCGGCAGTACCTATTGTTATCCTGGGTCTTCAGGACCTTGGAGGAGAGTCTGACCGTGTGCACCAGATTTGCACAAGTTGTCGATGTTTCCATTATAGCCGTGACTTCTCAGGTCGGGGGAGGCACCCAAACTCGTGTCGCCCGTACACCTGAGTAGGTTGTTCAGGGACTTCAGACATCGGGGGCAGCTCCAGCCCAGCCGGTTGCACCTGTTTAGGATTGTGTCATTCCCGTCATGCTAGATGACGAGAAACGTAGGTTGGAGAGATTTGGTAGACTTCAGCCTCCGACATTCACTAGTGCTGAGGGCGAGGATACCCAGGGTTGCTTAGACAAGTGTTAGAGGATTCTTCGCACAACAGGGATATTGGAGACCAGTGGGGTCTCATTTACCACTTTCCAGTTTTCAGGAGCTGCATTTACTTGGTTGGAGTCTTATGAGAGGCATAGGCATGTTGGTACAACGCCCTTTACTTGGCAGCAGTTTTCCACTCTCTTCTTAGAGAAGTATGTCCCACAGTCCCGCAAAGAGGAGATGCGTAGACAGTTTGAGCAGTTGCGTCAGGATGAGATGACGGTGACGCCGTATGAGATGAGGTTTTCATAGTTAGATCGTCATGCTATTGAGTTGGTCCCTATAGAGAGAGAGGGAGAGAGAGGGCCAGGAGGTTTGTGGATGGCTTCACATATCAGCTTTGGATTCTTATGACTAGAGAGGGGGTATCGGGTGCTACTTTTGAGCAGGTTGTTGATATTGCCCGAGATATCGAGTCAATTCGTCGCCATGAGCGAGATGAGACGGAGGCCAAGAGGCCTCGAGGATCTGACAGCTTTAGCAGTGTTCCGTCCAGGGGTCAGTTTCAGCATAGCAGAGGCCACCTATTTAGGCCTCTTCATCCAGCTCGCCCAGCTTATAGTGGTGCATCATCGGGGCATGGTCCCTGCAGTTCTCATCTGGGCCGCTCTTCATTCAGTGCTCTTCCAGCCCAAAGTTCATCTCGAGCACCATCGGTTCAGGGTTCATCTATGCCTGGTTTTTCTAGTGGTTATCATGGTGCTAGGGGTTCCTTTCAGTCCACATATCAAGCACCGGGGAGTTGTTACAAGTGTGGAGAGTTTGGGCACATGAGAAGACAGTGTCCTCGTCTTCTTGGGGGTCCATCTCAGTAGAGAAGTCATCCCTCGACTTCAGCTCCAGTTACTTCACCACCCACCCAAGAAGCTAGGGGTAGGGGTCAGGCAGCTAGAGGCCGCCCTAGAGGGAGAGGTCGATCAGGTGGAGGTCTGGACCGTTTCGTGGTATGTTGTTCGGTTGGACCAATGCCCCGCAGTATTCATGGATTTGATGAACCGTGTGTTCATGCCCTTTTCAGATTTGTTCATAATTATATTTATCGATGATGTATTGGTGTATTCTCGTTCAGAGGTAGAGCAAGCAGATAATTTGCGTACTGTGCTCAGATTTCTACAAAAGGAGAAGTTGTATGAAAAATTCTCTAAATATGAATTCTAGTTGAACTATGTGGCCTTCCTTGGGCATATCATTTCGGGTGAAGGCATCTGGGTGGATACACAAAATATTGGGGCAGTAAAGACTCAACCTAAACCCCCGACACCGACATAGGTTCGTAGCTTCTCCATTTGACAGGTTATTACAGGAAACTTGTAACAAAACTTTCTTCTCTCTTAGCACCTTGACCAAAGTGGTATGTCGTGTTTCGCTGGATGTTCCAGAATAACATAAGGAAATCTATGGTGCAAGCAAGTTGAAGGAAGGTTGCGAATAAGTATAAACAGAGATGTGTGGGTCGCAAGTTAAAGTATGGTAGAACGGCAAGGTTTTAGGAAGATAGGAGGAAGGATAAGAAAAATATGAGCAAAAAGGGACGAGAATGGATAAGCCCTTAGGGTTTATATCATAAGAGAGCTGGTGGTTTCTCTAAATTATAAAAAGGCTCAGTATAGCCTGAATGAACTCAGAGGAATCTAAGACTAGTAACATTTGGAATAGATGAAATGCTACCCTGGTAGTGGAATAAAGGTGTAACTGTGATAAATAAAGGATGAAATTTGGGCCTGGAGCCTTTTGCGCAACTGGTTGAACCTAGTTGTTGCCTCGGTTTTCTTGTCTATGACCCTATGTCCTTGAGCGAAACCTGGCTCGATATTTCCTCTCCAGTTATCTTCCAACCATCCCAGATAGTAAGGAGAGTAACCAGCGTGATACCTATCAGGATCGATAGTATCCTTCTCAAACCGGATCCTGCAGTGCCACAATTGTTGAGCTTGACATTTGTGAGGGCTATCGTCATCTTGGAAGTCCGTCCTGAGATGACTCATTTTCTCGACCCTTGGAACGACTTGTTTCTTCCCTGCCTGCCTCATGACGTGAATCGGGACGTAAGGGTATGTCCCTCTAAGACAAATCAATATCAGGAATGGGGTGTCTCTAGTTCGAATGATGAATTCGTCGGTCGGGAACTACTCAAACATCCATTGGATTTGATCCTCGGTCAGATCTCCCAATAACTCAACCCATCCCTTGGCATTTTCTGGCTGTGCAAACATGTCGGGGATGTAGTTCATACGCTTTGGGTGGTGGAAAGCAATATGATCATCCCAAATTCTCATATGTATGTCTTGACGGTAATCACCCCTTTGTAGATGCTCGGTGAGCCAGAGCTGGAGTAGCAGGTTGCAACCCTCAAAATGTTTCGCTCCTCGTTGACAGTTCTCCAAATCTCGGTATATGTTGGCAATGATCATGGGTACAATGCTGAAATCCTGTTCGTCGATCCCTTCCATCAAAGTCTTGGTAACCATGGCCAGTTTGGTCTGGATTCTCGCCTTCTTTGTCGGGAAGACCATCAATCCCAAAAAGAAGAATATGAAGACAAATACACGGCGGTGAATGTGTCCTAGAGAGGTCAGGGCAAATTCTTCCTGGTATGTGCGGTAAGACTGACTGCGGCCATACCTCTCGTACAAGTAGTCAAAGGGGATGTACGAGTCTTCCAAGCAGACCAAATCCGGATTCTTCTTCAGTCCCATCATCTTGAGAAAACCCTGGCCTGTTCGGTTTTCTGGCATCAATAACCCTTAAGACTCCCAAGGAAAACTAGCTAAACCCTCTATCTCCTCCAGCAGTGGTGTCATCTCATTATTCCCAAATCGAAAAACGGATCGATCACAATCCCAGAATAAGGTGGCAGCCTCTATCATCATGTTATTAGGCTGAATGTCCAAAAGAGAGGGCAAGTTGCCCAGGTGCTTTCTGACTGTTGTTTTGTCGCTTGAATGCAAGTCTTTCCACCAATTCAGAAGCTTTGGGTGGATGTTGGTGACCATGCCGAATCTGGGGACCTCGTGCCTCATCTCTGCAAAATAAACAGGTTAGGCCCTTACCCCCACCGGACTCGACTATTTAAGATCAATAATCAGCAATGAGCATTTTAAGTTCTCCAAATAAATGCACGGAACGTGAAGGCGTTCTTTTGGGTTCCAGGGAAACCCAATGGACTTTGGACAAGGCTATCTTAAAAGCTATGTGCGGACAACACGTTAGCCTGACTAGGTTTGACCATGATTCATGCAACATACAATAGAGTAAGGTTTCTATTGGGGTTTTAGATTGGTACCCTTGAGCAGACAACTTAAGGGGGAAGGCACGGAACTGTCGACTGCACCGCTGATCGACTAGTTTTACCGCAAATACGCCTTTCCGAATTTAGGGGAATAATATTGGAATAGCACAACCACTCATTGTAAGCGTTGCTATGGGATTTCATTTGGCACGAGTGGAATATGAATGTGAAGCATGATATGCAATAAATGGCATTTAAACAAATAGGCATGTATTTTCACGTTGAGGAAAGCGGTAAAGAAAGAAAGTACAACAGTTATAATGAAAGCGGTTACAAAGAAAACATGAAGATATGTCAGTTACGTTCAGGTGAAATAAATACTTGTAAAAAGTAAACAGTTAACAGCATATAACGGGGAATAGGAAAAGGCGTAAGCATTTAAATGAAAATTAAAGGTCCAAATTCACAAAGCAAATTGTAATGGTATAAGCCTAGGGAAAGATCCCCAGCAGAGTCGCATGTTGTGGCGCCCCCTTTTTCTATCGCACGGGTTAGGTACGGAGAGATCGGATTTATGACATTCTGGACAACTCCTTAAAGGAAGAGGTTTAAGGAAGAGTCGCCACCTAACGATTTTTATGGTGCGTTAGGGCACCCAGAGTTGATAACTCATGAACTAGTTCGCGTTACCAGAGATAGGGTAAGGGCTTAAAATTATCCCAAGGCGAAGGTATTAGGTACCCCTCAAGATCCACAACTGTGGGTCCCATCCAATTAGTTTTGTGAATTCGGACGATGAGCAAGTAACAAGTAAGGTTCACATATAAGGGGATTTAAAAAAGGTATGAAAATCTTTATAGGTTTTGAATAACATAAACATTTGAAAATAATTGTCCTAGGTTTACAGTAATACGGATCACTTCAATGCAATACCCGGTATGTCACACCTCGAGGAGGCGGCTACATGTGATATTAGCGCACCAGTCATCATATCTGCATTCTACCCTTCCCACCCCGTAAAGGTTATTTAAAGTGCGCGTGTTGGTCACGAAAGCTTATTGCGTGCCATTACCCGTCCCATCCTATGAGTCCTGGAGGGTGTTTAGGACTACTAATCCTACAATGTGAGTGCTAGGCTAAAACCTTAGGTTTAAAGGACAAAATACTAAGCGACATTCATAACAAGTAAGACTTCACATATGAAGGAACACATAGGGGCAAATAAAGGCTCATAGATCCCTCCACAGGTAGACATATAATTGGCACGTCTCAAACACACTTTAAGTCTCAATGATAGGAGTTTAAAACATGAGTTTTGAGTAAAACAGTAAATCAAGAAGAATCTGATTTCGAAAACACTTAATGAAGGCAGAGGATTTAATTGAGATTGAGTGATTCAAAATAGCTGATTTTCATAAATATAGCAATTAGAGGTAATGGTAAAATTTAGAAGTACAATGATTAACGTTTTCAAGAAACATAGCAGAAAATCATTGGAGTCCATGTTTTTGAAGTAAAATAGTGATAAGTGACCAGAATACAGTCGCTAAAGGCAGCAGTAAACTTAGAAATAGGCAATGATTAAAAGCCTTTAGTGAACATAGATTAAAGCATGAGTTTGAAATGATTTTAAAGGATAAATAAATAAATACAGTGGCTCAACATAGAGTAGTAGCTGTTAGTTTTTAACGAACTGTAGCAAAAGGAATAGTAAGATGGTATCAAAACATAGTGACTTGAAAGGGCATACAAACACGATTTTGAACAGAATGAGGCATTTTGAAAACCCAGTAGTTTAAAAATAATAGTACAAAATCAGTGAGCCCTAGAGGAAGCAAATATACAGTTTTAAGACTGTTTTTTGAAAATAGAGCAAAATGACTTCAGTGAGGTAAAATAAGAAGGCAAGCATCAAGAAGTAAAATGTTTAAGGGGACTGGTCTGACTTAAACCTAATTAATTTATCTCAATATGCATTAGGCCTAAAGTTTGCCTAGGCGTCGCCTATATTACCTAATTATATCAAAGGGTGAACATACATATTTAAGTCTGATTTTAAGGGGATATATACTTGCAGAAATGTTTCAAACAAATTAACCATATTTGACGGGATGATTAGATTAAGAAGGTTAGTTAAACATTTTAACGATTGCAACTCAAACGACTGAAAGATCTTAAGCAGCAAGATATCTAATTCACGTAGGAGTTCTTAAAACATGATTTCTAAGATGAAAATGCAGCGATGACTTTATGACAATTGATGTTGCTTGTTTATTAACTGATCAGAATCATGAAATGAGCATAATAACATGCTAAAAGTGAAAGTCCTAAAACAGGATTTCTAATATGTGAAATGCATGTCCTATGCATGTTATCTAATGCACAAATAAGTAAGTAAGGTCCTATAAGCAAGTTTTCTACCCATTACCTAACCTAGGCATGCATAACCCCCATATTCACTATCCAGCACCAATCATTCGTTTACAAATTATTACATACCATAATAAATGAATTACAATAATGAAGAAAGGAAAATAAGAAGTTATTCTATAGGGAGCCTTCAATCAGGCCCAATCTTCCAGACTCACCCCTTTCAATTTCACAGCCTTACATCAACCTGGGTGCGGCAAAGCTCCCAAAGGCCTTGGTGAGGGCCCTGTCCAATACCAGCACCCAGCAAGTGCCCATGGTTAAACAAGTGCACTGTAGAATACCCTTACCTCAGTGTCTCAAGGTTCAGAGGGAACTCATGGTCCCTAAGCGATGCGCACACTGAGGGGGGTGGAACCTAAAGGTCTAGGAATCGTGTGAAGTGCTAAAAGAGGTTAATAAAGGGAATTTTGAAATCGCTTATAGGCTAATAGAAGAAATAAGTTTGAAATATGGAGTAACAACACTAATCACAACTCAGTGGAGTTCCAAGCAAACAAACACAAACAAAAAAGGGATTCAGGGGATAAGCTATAGGGCAGTGTATACTTGGTTTAAAAAAATCACAGGTTCACCACATAGATTAGGGGGGTAACATGAGATTGGTTTTGAGTAAAGGAAGCAACAACAACTAGTCATAAAACAATCCCAAGCAAGGATAGGGGTTGGGGACAAGTGAAGGTGGCAGTAGATAATCAATTTTAGTTACAAGTTCATCACATATTAGGGATACCCTCATGGAAATAATAAACATTATACAACTACTAAAGGAATCACAGAAGAGAGTCTAGACAGATGAAAATGAAGACACACAAATATGCTAGACATGCAAAGAGAAAAGAGATAGTAACCACATAGTCAAATGATCCCCTATGCCCTAATGAACCACAGAGAATAGAACAGGAGCTTGTGTTATGCTAGAAGAAGAAGAGAGATCATAAAAGGATTTAGGCATGCTAGTTGCAGGGTAAGCAATAAAACCACAAATAGAAGCACAAAAGAAATAGTAAGGACCTTAAACAAAATTGAAGCATGTTGTTTAGAGTACAGTAATATTAACTAGGACATACCAGTGATGCAAGTAAAGAGCAGCAAAAGAGAATAGCAAATAGCACAGTATTAGCCTTGGCTTAGCAACCGGCTAATAGTAAGCAACAAAGAGTAACAATTGAGACAAGAGAGAGAGCCAAGAGAAGCAGAACAGAAGAGAGTAGTATAGAGAGAATTGAGCAATGTTCGACTCTCCATACTAATGAAAGAGTAGGAGTATTTATAGCTTTGAAAACATGCAAAAAATATGGTAGCAAGTAAAAGTTTAGCATAAACATGGGAATAATACCAAATCAGAATCAATTAGGACTCGGACTCCCTTTAATTAGGGAGTCACAGCTCAAACGGACACAATCAGTACCAAATAAGGAAAGGGATCACTATGAAAGTGATTTTTACCATGACAGGGGTAGAAAGTACAGATCATGCAATTAAGTCTAAGTACATAAATACACAATTAAGGATAGTCTGTATTGAATGATTGACAACATATTTGTGCACATAAAATAGGGCAGAGTACCATTTTAATTCTGAAAATTGGTTCAAAGAGATAAGAAAGAGATTGAAAATTACAGAGAATCAGTAATAAATAAGGGAAGTATCACATAAGTAAGGAAGCAATTCAAAATGAGCAAGGAGCTCTACACACAATCATAGACTTAGGGCATATATCACAGGTTTAACGGGTAATTACACAAAATCAGTATAACTAATCATGTGAACAATCAATAACAGGTAGTCAGACTTGATAAATAACATGTATTGAGAGAAATCAGTCAAAACCCTAAGAACAATTTAGAGCAGGAAGCACAAAGCACATAGACCACACATGAAACATTCATGAGAGACAGGCGACATATCGAGCAAGTAAACATATACATTGAGGAGCAAATCAGAAATTAGGGTTTCGACTAAAGGCTTTAGGGTTTCAGCAAAGAATCAAACAAAGTAAAAACCTCGAATAAACAGGCAAACATAAGAGGAATCGTGAAATAAAACTGAGAAATCAGAAGTTAGATCGTTTAAAAAGGGGTTCTAAGAACCCTAGTTCATAAAAAGCAAAAATCGTTTGAAGAGTATCATGTTTTTAAGAAACAATAAGTGAGAATCATCGAGGTAAACATAGGTCTGTAGCAGATCTTAAAAGAAGTTGAAAGGCCGGGTATTAGGGTTTCAGAGATAGAACTCATAGATAGTCGAAGAAAACCTGTCGTAATACTCAGAGGTGGTGGTAGCCGGAGCACCACCGAGTTGAATCTCACCAGAGAAGGCCGGAAACGTTCAGGAAGGAGCCTCCATGGCCGTTCTTGCATGGTGGAAGCTTTCAAAGGGTCTCAGAGATGAAGTAGCAGGGGAGATGGCTTCATGGTGGCCGATGGTTGAAGGGATGAGCCTGGGAGTGGCCGGAGATGAAGGCCATCGGAAAAGATGAAGAGCCCAGAAGGCTCTAGAGAGACTTGGGAGCGGAGGGGTCGAGAAGAGAGAGAGTGAGTGAGATGGAAAATGAGAGACGGGGAGGGGGTAGGTTAGATTAATTATGGTAACAAATAATCTTGGCCGTTGATCTCGTTTGATCAACGGCTCAGATTGAGTGGGGATTGGGCCGGGTAAATAAAAGGTTGGGCTGGGTCGTTAGTTGGGTCAATGTGTTGGGTAATTGGGCTAGCCAAATGTGGCTAAATGTTAAATAGGAAGAGGATAGTTTTGAAATACCCAATTTAATAGGATAATTAATTAAATAAAATAGCTAATAATTATATAAAATGAAATTAAGTTTAAAATAAGTATAATTATAGTAATTAGATAATATTAAAAATATAAAAGACATGAGTTCATATTTTTAAAGGTATAAAATGACTAATTAGGCTATAACTGCAAAACAATTGTAATTGCCATTAAATAGTACTCAATTAGTCAATTTATGAAGTAATTGAATTTTAATAAATAAAAAGTGACAAATAAATGACATATTAAATTGGAAAATGTTTTGAGATTATTTGGGGCACAATTTATGAATTATTTAAATATAAAATATTAAATAAATAGGGAAATAATTTAGATAAAAATATGAAAAAATAGAAAAATATTCATTATTGCAAAGAGTGATTTTGGAAGCTTACATACAGGTATGAAAATATTTTGAAGAAAAATCGGGTATCAACATAGGCATCACCATAAATTACGAATCTACCTATGGGGTTAGGTAGAATGAAGATCGGAGCTATGGTAATTTGTTCTTGAGTTCATAAAAACTCTTCTTACACTCATCAAACCACTCAAACTTCAACATTTTTCTAAGTTAATGAAGAAAATTCCTCGAAAAACGTCTACAATAACCTTCTAATCTCAAAAAGATTCTAATTTCTGTAAGTGTTATTGGCTTGCGTCAACTCCTCAAGAATTCAACTTTCTGTGGATACAACCTTATATCTTTGAGACCATGTGTCCCAAAAATATGATTGTGTCAAGCCACAATTCACACATCAAATATTTAGCATGTAATTATGGTCCTGAAATATATGTGAAACTGTATGTTCCCAAATTCTCTTCGTGTTCTTCCTAACTACGAAAATATACCATGATGTCATCGATAAAGACAATGACAAAATTATCCAAAAATATCTTGAATTATTTGTTTATTAAGCCCTTGAAAAGCTTATAGTGCATTAGTCAGCTCGAAAAAACATGAATAAAAATTTATAGTGACCATAGCAAGTTCTGAAGGTTATTTTTGGGATATTTGTCTCTTTAGTCTTTAACTGATGGTATTCCAACCTTAGATCTTCAAAATACTCAGCACCCTAAAACTGGTCGAACATGTACAATCTAACCTGGGAAGCAGTTATTTATTTTTTATGGTGACCTTATTCAGCTAACGATAATCAATACACATCCGCAAGAACCCATCTTTTCTTATGAATAAAACTAGAGTGCCCAATGAGGACAAGCTTTGTCTGATAAAGCCTTTTTTAAGAGATCATAAAACTACTTTTTATTTTCATTCACCTCTATTATACCCATCTTTTATGTAGGGAGGTATTGAGATTGGATGAGTGCCAAATAAAGTTTTTATGTTGAATTCAATCTCCTTACTTTGTGTTAATCCAAGTAGATTCCTCTGGATAATTTACAAATTTTCGAGCCTAAAGGTACGAAATAAGTTTACCCATGGCGTTCCAAATCCACCTATAGTTATAACTAGGTCTTCACCAATAAATACAAATTTGAACTAGTGTGATAGTCAACTATTACATAACATGAATCTAACCAATACATGCCCACTATGACGTAAAAATCTATCATATCTAACAAATGTAGGTCGACTAGAGTGTATGTATCTTTGATTAAAATTACATAATCACTATAAACACTATTAACTATCACGGATCCCCTATAAAGATCAAAACTTCAAAATAATTTTCAAATTGTTTGAGTTCTTAGAAAAGAAGCGTGACATAAGATACACTAGAATCTAGGTCTATCAAAGTATAATCAAGACGATCACACAATGTTAAAGTATCTATGATGACTATATTTGATACCTTTGGATGTGAGGCTAAAATGTTATATTTTAGATTATCATCTACCTTACGTTTTGCTTGCAGATATTGACGATCTGTGCTATGATTTCACTTAATTAAGTTAATTTTAATGTGTAGGATCATTCAAAAATAAAGTGGAGAGAAATTTAGACAAAGAGATATAAAAATAACCAACTAGAGCACGAGAGGAATCACCATGAAATGTCGCACAAATGTTGCGCCTTAGAGGGAGATGAGCAACAAACTTTTGGCACCTTACAGGGTGCCTCACGAGGTTAAAGGCGCCAAAGTCAGAGCGCCTCATGGTGCTAGCAAAAGCTGGGCAACCGTTTTTGGCGCGACGCACCCGCGTCTTTCTCCAAGGTATTTTGCTCAGCTTGGTTATTTTGGTTCTAACTTTATTCTAGCAATTTAATACTTCTTAAACTAAATTTTTAGGGCGATAGACAATAATTGGAGAGAAAAGATGGTTGGAACAACTGCAAGCAACGGATCACAAGAATTCTTCTTCCAATTCTTCCAAGTTTATATTAATGCTTTCAAGTTTTAACGTGTTTTTTAGCACGACTATGTATAACTAAATTTATATCTGGAGTTTGATTCATTTTTGAAAGGATAAATTTCCGTTACATCCGACTATTAATTTGCCTGTGAATTTTTTAATGTGTTCAACTACATGCATATTTTAGTTGATTGAATGATCATCAATTTGAACTACCTATTTATTATGTATTACTTGAGAAAGAGTACATATCTATGTAATTGTTAAATAATATACTCCCAAAGTATTTGATATATCAATGCAACGGATTTAAATGTGGGTTTAGAGTCTTGATGTGATCATAGAGAATAGTAAGAAAACTACACCTAGCATAATTTGAGAGAGTGTGTCTTGTAAATTATGGTAGTGACTTGAGAGAGAATTACAATAAATGAAGAGCTTATGATTCATGGAGAATAATTATGTCACGACCCAAACTTTTTCCTTCGTTGGGTATCGTGACGGCACCTAGTCTTATGGACTAGGTAAGCCTATTATTATATAAACATAAAACATAATATCAAAACTTCTAAATTCTTTATGAAATAAATCTTTATACATTACGCATCTTCCCAAAATCCGGTAAGTACAAGTCATAAGCTTTACAAAATTTTAAGCTAAAACTTCTAAATACCATTGTTAGGAAGTAAATACAACAGTGTATGAACAAAATATGACAATGACTCCGAAAATCCGCGAACGTTGTAGCGGTTTTACCTTGAGTTTCCACAACTGCAACCGTGTTGCTGGATATCGATCGACCGACTATGCAAAACCTGGGATCTGCACAAAATGTGCAGAAGTGTAGTGTGAGCACACCACAGCGGTACCCAGTAAGTATCAAGACTAACTTTCGTGAAGTAGTGATGAGGACTAGTCAAGACACCCACTGGTCTAATGAACTGAACATGTGTAAATATAGAATAACGGGTAAGATGATATACACATAAGGCTACGCAATATACCTAACAATACAGTAAATTCGATAAGGAAGGAAAAACAACAAGTATCAGCGGGAAACATGAAATAGCACAAAAAGGATGAACAGAACTCAAACAAGATCTAGATGTAAATATACAACACGGACAAGTAACGACTCAACAACTTCAACCACTTCTACATCAAGTTCGTCATCATCTCCACGAGGTTCCAAACCTCGGACAAATCACCACTCACGGGGTCCCAATAGCTGAACCCTAACATTGGCATCTTGTGCCCTCATTTCAAGTAATAACTTCACGGACACCTCACGTGTCAATTGGGGTCATTTCCACACATATGGTAAGTACAACAGGGATATCTATATTCGACGGCAACAATGAACCCTTATCCCAATAAAAGTGTTGAACTAAGTGTATGCTTGTGCAGGTGTCCTAACATAATTTAACAGCCAACGAGTATAAAGGGGTAAAAAGGTGCAACACGTACAATGTCTTCTCACAACTTTCAGAAAAACAAACTCACACACTAAGTGAACCATTACACAATAACAACAACAGAGAATGCCCCCAGGACAATACTATTATCACAAAAAATCTCCGACATAGCCCACATTGTCTCTCCACGTGTGCAATAGTAAAGTATATGCCCGCCTTGTTTCTCCACATGTGCATAATCATGTTTCCACCTTGTCTCTCCACATGCGCAACTCACATATATATATCCCGCCTTGTCACGCCGCATGTGCATTATCAATAGAAAACACGACACGGCAAAACCCTCGTGCAAATCCCCATATCAACAACTGCACGGTAGAAACCTCGTGCATCACGCAACATGTACAACAACAGAAATGACAAAGAATACAAGAAACGGTAAATATATCAACTCAAGAACCTACGACCACAAGAAGGCAAAACCAGTTCACAAGTAATAAACACAATAAAGAATGCTAGGTATATTAAGAACAACTCAGCACAGAAGGAAAACAGCATGAACAGTCGTACCTAAATGCATGGGTCAACAAGAAATCAACACGAATCCAATAACTCTATGTACAAGCAAGTCAACTAAGGTATAATATATCCAAACTTCCTTTAAGGTCGGGCAGTTTCGAGGGTATTCAGTAATTCCACTCAAGGACAAGCAACATGAAAATAATCATAACCTCAGTTAATACCCAACAATTATAGGATGAGATGAAGATAAGTACAACTAGAGATAAGCAGTTAAGAAGACATAGCATGATAGAAAAGGAGTAAAATCTTCGAATAAGTCAATTCGGAGTCAAATAGTCAACAGGAGTAAATCCAAAAGTAAAAACTTCTACATTAAATCAAATAAAGATGAAACTAGAAATTTGGAAATTCAATTATGCCAAGAACAATTCATACTCAGCGGTCATAAGGACCTAAGACTTCTAAAGGGCCAACTATCCACAAATAAGTCCGAGCACGCACTCGTCACCTCGAGTACACGGACTACAATCAACATATTTGAATCAAATCCTAAGGGTAATTACCCCACACAAGGTTAGGAAAGATACTTACCTCAAAGATGACAACCCGGTACTCTAAAATGGACTTCTCGGGTGAAAAGGCCTCCGGACGGCTCAAATCCAACTAGAACAACTTCAAAACACACATAAAACTTATAAGGAGCTATTACGGATAATAAAGTTTTGATCTGTACAAACATCTAAAAATCGACCCACAAGTCGACCTATGGGCCTGCACCTCGGAACCGTCAAAATTTACAAAATCTGAATACTGATCACGCCCAACTCTAGTCCTAAAAAGGATAAGCAGTCGCTGCAAATATAATCCGGTCTAAAAGTCCGGAGTCGAATCCCACAGAGAACCAAGGCTTAGCTACAACTGTTCAATGTTGCTAAGTAACACAAGTCCAAACAATTTCCTAATTACAAAGATTATAATATTTTATTTTATCTAATTAACTAACAAATACTAGAAAGCGGTAGAATTATCAACTAACGAAACAAAGGGTTGGAGACTAAATTAAGGAGGTCTAGAGTTATGATTTCCCCAATTGTCAGAATTCTTCCTGCTATATTTTCTAAATTTTGCCTATATATTCTCTACTGATCATGATCACTTTAGGTGCCGTAATTCTCTCTCGAGCAACTACAACAATTTACTAGACATATTTTCTCGAACTACGCTAGTTGGCTTTATCTAACCGCTCATTAGGACCACGTCAAGGCTTTGTTATTTCTATACCTACCTTTAAACCCGATGTATTGATTTATCACATATGTTAGGAGTGACGTTGTTCAACAACCACCTAAATATGTATCCTTTCTCAAGAAACACATAATAAATAGGCACATTTAATCGATGGTCATTCAATCAACAACAATAAACACGTAGTTGAACAAGTAGACAAATCCAACGACTCAATTATATAAAAACATAACAAGAATTTATCCTACAAAAGGTTCCATCAAAACCCTAGATAACAAAGTAGTTATTCATTATAGTATGTAAAAATACAATACTAAAAGTCATAACCAACAATGGAAAATAGGAAAAGGAAGGAAAAACTCGTAGAAGAATTCCCCGCCTTGCTCCTATTGTCTCTCTGCCTCCTTAGGTCGAATATGTGTCAAAAGTATGTCCAACCTCTTAAAAATACTGTTTTTTCATGTACATATACCAAGTAGGGTCGGGGCCAAACACATATACCTTCTCCTACGCGAAAAAGGACAATTTTTCCAGGTCTGGAGCTCGTGGTCGCGGCCTGGGCGTGGCCCGGACGCGGTATTTGGCAAGTCTACTATTTCGCGCATTTTTCGCCATGTTCTGTTTGGAATTTAGAAAACGTAAAATCTGAAATTTATAGATCTTTGAGTTAGATTTCCAACCATATATTATATACACCAAATGGAGTTCGGATCAAAGAGTTATGTCTATTTTACGAGACAATGCACAATATGCCTACTCGAGTCTTCGTTCGTTTTTAACTATCAAATTTGACCCCCAACACGATCCCGTATTAATTCTCTGGGCTTTTACTCAGACTTCAAAGCTCCAAATCACTTTAATTCATTCCATAACATCTATATAGCTCAGAATCACTCCTACAAGGCATAAAACACACAGTAAGTGCAAAACACTAGCGATTAAAGCTTAAACTCAATTAAGTGCAGTAAATTAGAGTGTAATAAGCGACTAAAATATGCAATTATAGCCTATAATCAACACCCCACATTAAACCATTGCTCTCCCTCGAGTAATCAATCTACACTTTATATAGACACGACCCTTTTTAAACAATTCTCCTAACTCATCACACCAAGAATACTTAAAATAGACTAAGCACAAAAGTGTAACATCTTCATCTCAAGATTTGACTCACAAGTACCACGCATTATTCACAACTCACCACTTAATCTAACATAGAGGTCACTGACATTACCTTTCCTTCATGAATCGAGTGCCCTCACACAACAAAGAGAGTAGTTCCACACAATACAATTTAAGAACACTTAGGAACTCAAGATAGAAAGAATTCACTTGCTCAGAAATAACATTCATATGCCACAAAAGATGCACCATAGTCTTTCCCGTAGTGTACTACTCTATTAATCGAGTTCATTCAGTCTAGGATCAAGTAGGACTTTATTTGGTTGTAATGTAGGCTGTGGGACGTGTAGGATACATTTAGATATAAGAGTGACTACACCTCCCAAAACACTTTAATACATATACTTTAAAATTCAAACCCCATACTTATGTCATACCAAACTCCACCTTCACATTAATGTATATTACCCCATACTTCATTAAGCACAATTACATCAAGAATCACCACTTAACAAGGAATTTTTTTTTCCACAACAATACAACTATTTTTTCCTTTTTTTTTCAATTCAAGTGGCGCTTAATTTTTCAAAACTCTGCACCTTTCTCCTTATTTCATTAGTTCCACTCAAAATCCAAACCAACCACCCCGCAGTTTAACTTTTACACAGTTCATACAATTCAAGTGCTCATGAGAGGTTAAAAGGTTCAAATAGATGGTTAATTCAAACAAATGGGTAAGGCTTGTAATGTGGTTGCCAAAGAAACAGGATTACAGGCTCGAAGGGGTTAACTACGATACATAACAATTAGGCGGGTACAATATACATATATGGCTCAACAAAAAAACGCCTATATCACTTCCAAGACTGACCAAAACTACTATTTCGCTTTGCAAACACACGAGGCAAGTTCTAGACATCAAATGCAGTGCACAGAATAACACTCAAACCTCACACACACATGGCACATAACTCACTCAGGAATGGTTTCATCAAGACACTCTAGTCAAAGCAGTTAAGCAAAGTCAAGTTTATACAATTTAAGGTACACTACAACAAAAAGGGTGTTTAGAGGCAATACAAAATGTCTTTAGCGGCAATAACAATAGCCGCTATATCTTTTACCGGCCATTGGTGTTTAGCCTCTTATGTTGGGGTCGCTAAAGCCTTTAGCGGCTATTGTCATATAAGCTAGTAAAAGGTATAGTTTATTGCCGCTAAAGATTATTATCTTTAACGGCAATTGTTTGCGACAATTATAATGGCTACTAAATCTAATCCATAACGGATAATTATACTGCTTTAGCAGCCATTTTTTATAGCTGCTAAATTCAAAATAATTGCCGCTAAAAGTTCACATCTTTAACGGTAATTGTTTGCGGCAATTATTATGACTACTAAATCCAATCCATAATGGCTAATTATACTCCTTTAGCATCCATTTTTATATCCGCTAAATTCAAAATAATTGCCGCTAAAAGTTCACATCTTTAACGGTAATTGTTTGCGGCAATTATTATGACTACTAAATCCAATCCATAATGGCTAATTATACTCCTTTAGCATCCATTTTTATATCCGCTAAATTCAAAATAATTGCCGCTAAAATGGCCATAGTATCGCTTCTGAAAACATCTTAGTTTTCCACTTTAGTGGCTAATATATTTAACTAAATTGCCGCTAAAAGTCAATATTCTTAACGGCAATTGTTTTACAGCAATTATAACAGATGCAATATCCCTTGTAAAACATCTTAATTTTCCCATTTATCGTCCATTTATATAGCTGGTATATCCAACTAAATTAGTGCTAAAAGTCACAAGCGGTAATAGAATATTGTAGCCACCATTAATAATAGTTACTACATTTATCAAAAATATGACCAAATAAGAAATATATAAATATTTATTTTTTTTAAAACATAATATATCTCATTAAATCTTAACAATATTGATGTCACAATAACTAAATTTATATTGTTTGAACTAAATAGCTAATGTCATTATATAACTAATCCTAACGAATGATGGTCTTCAAACGATTTCTGCAACTTTTCATCATTATGTGTGATGACCCAAAAGGTCATCCTGTGTAAATTTGACTAAATCTATGTTCCAAGGCCCTGAAAGCCTCTGTTTATCTCACCTCGATAAGCATGCGCAGCTCGGGCGCATAGCCGGGAAGCCTTTATGTGGAAATTTGATAAAAAGTTGAATTTATAATAATTAATTGAATAAAGTTGACTTTGGTCAACATTTTTGGTAAACAGACCCAGACCCGTGATTTGACGGTCCCGGAGGGTTCGTAGGAAAATATGGGACTTGGGCATATTCCCGGAATCGAATTCCGAGGTCCCAAGTCCGAGAAATGAATTTTTAAAGAAAATTGTTTTTCTGAAAATAATAAAGACTTTTGAAAATGAACTTTGATGTGAAACCTGCGTTACCGGGCTCGTATTATGGTTCCGGAGCCCGAAACATGTTTAATATGGTTATTATGAGTTGTCTGTAAAATTTGGTAAGAAACGGACCTGGTTTGACGTGTTTCAGATCAAAAAACGGGAAATTTAGAAGTTTATGAAGTTTGAGAAAATTCTATAGATTTTGGAGGTTAACTCATTGTTTTTTATGTTATTTTGGTGGTCTAATTACTCGAATAAGTCCGTATGATGTTTCTGAGGGTGTGTGGGTATTTGGTTTTGAGCCCCGAGGGCTCGAGTGAGTTTCGGGTAGGTGTCGGGGTGCAAAAGAGTTGAAAATCTGGTGTATGTGGGTTGTGCTAGTGTCTGAGGTTTTTTACTCTATGCAATCGCGTAGGTTCATCTACGATCTCATAGCTTTGGGCTGAGGGAGTATTCTGTTGCACTATGCAATCGCATAGCACCCTCCGCGATCGCATAGTGTACTAGGTAGCCTGGGGAGGGGGCTGGAAATAACCCTGTGCGATCGCATTGTTTGATCAGCGATCGCAGGGGTATAGGCTAGCACTACTGTGCGATCGCATCCTGTAGCCCGCGATCGCAGAGCTTAATAAAACAATCCCTATGCGATCACATTCGTCTATCCGCGATCGCATAGGCCAAATTTTGCCCAGTTATTTAATTGCTCAAAAAGCAGAACCCATTACGGGATTTTTCATATTTTTCACCATCTTCTTCTTTTCCAAACCCCATACACGAATTCCAAGCTATTTTTCCACCATAACCACTTGGGTAAGTAATCCTAACTCTGATTTCTTCCATTTTTCTTCATCAATCACTAGATTCTAGGTCTAAAAATATGAAATCAAGGGTAGAAATTGGTGGTTTTGGGTAGAGTTACGGCTTTTAGAATTTTTAGGAATTCAACCTAGTTTTAAGGTTGGATTTCAAAACAAATTGTATATTCGGGCTCGTGGGGGAATGGGTGATCGGGTTTTGATCCGAACCTCGTGTTTGGACTAAGCGAGCCCGGGGTCGAATTTTGAAATTTTTGAAAGAATGTTGGGAAAACTATAATTAGGCTTTGGGGTTGAGTTATTGAGTAATTATTGATATTATTAAGTCAATTATGTCTAGATACTATCGTTTCGGAGTCGGATTCGAGAGGAAGGGCGGTGATTGAGGCTTGACTTGCATTTTTGGAACCGGGGTAAGTGTTTGGCCTAACCTTAGCTTGAAGGAATAGGTATAGAGTCTTAATTTCTATGTGTATTCCATTTCCAACGTATAGGTAAGGTGACGAGTACCTATGTGTTGTGGTCAAGCATTCCCGTGAGTCAAATGCGATGATTTATACCGTGTTCTTGATATTCTCTATGTTATGAATAATTGGTTATTTAGAAGTGATACGTTGAGGTTGTTTCATGACGTGGGAAGTTATTGATTAATTTTTCAATTGAGATTTTTATTGTTGAAATTATGCCTCTGAGTGAGATTGGTTATAGTTGAGTCCCTTGCTGGGACGATAGAATTTTTTTGATTATTTCTGTACATTTAGAACTTCTTATTGTTAAACCCTCATATTAAATTGTTGTTTCTGTGTACATTATACACGAGGGGACATTCTGTGCCGAGTGATTATTGTTTATGCACGAGGGGACATTCCGTGCCGAGTGATTATTATTTATAAACGAGGGGACATTCTGTGCCGAGTGATTATTATTTATGCACGAGGGGACATTCCGTGCCGAGTGATTATTATTTATAAACGAGGGGACATTCTGTGCCGAGTGATTATTATTTATGCACGAGGGGACATTCCGTGCCGAGTGACTTTATTATTTATGCACGATTGGACATTTTGTGCCGAGTGATTGTGAGGCTATGCACGAGGGGACATGCCGTGCCTTTTGCTGTGTATTTACTTGTTTCGAGCTGCTAAATTCCTTCCTTTAATTCTACATTTCAGTTATTATCTTATTCTGCCGTTTTGGTAATTTGTTGCCCCTTTATCCCCAACATGTTCTTCCTCGTAGCTGTGTTTGTTGTTTATTTCCTGTTATATTATTGAACTGCACAGGTATTATTTGCTGTCGTGTCCTAGCCTTGTCACTACTTAGCCAAGGTTAGGCTCGGCACTTACGCAGTACATGGGGTCGGTTGTACTGATGCTACACCTACACTTCTTTATGTTGTGCAGATTACGCAGCCGGACCCACTGGACACCGTTAGAGGGAGTATCCTTCAGTCCACGCAGGCGACCTCGAGGTAGACCCGCAGACGTTCGTGGGCCCTGACATCACTTTCTATCCTTTCTTTCTGTCATTTTGTGTATTTCCAGACATATGTACCACTTTATTTCAAACGGTTGTTTTTAGCCAAATCTTAGTCTGGTTCGTGAGATTGTGACTCCATTTCTGGGTTTTGTACCTAAAGGGATTTCTACGAAATTTGCTATTTTAGTTTTAGAATCTATTAAACTTTTGTATTCTTATCATGATTACCTAGTTAGCGTTTATTGTTTTTACATGTTAATATGTCAATTCATTTAAAACGTTGGATTGTCTAGCGATTTCAACGTTAGACGCCATCACGGTCTGAAGGTAGAATTTCGGGTCGTGACAAGTTGGTATCAGTGCTCTGGGTTGCTTAGGTCTCACAACTCAAGGACAAACTTGGTAGAGTCCGAGGGATTGGTACGGAGATGTCTGTACTTATCCCAGAGGCTGGAAAGTTAGGAATGACCTCATATTTCTTCTTCTCTGTCGTGCGACTTCAAAATGCTAATTGAGTTTCTATTCTATTCTCTCGCAGATGGCGAGGACGCGTGCTTCCCCAGGTTCCGATCGGCAGCCCGATACTCCTGTTGCAGCTCCTACAAGGGGCCGAGGTCGAGGCCGAGGTCGTACTAGAGGCCGAGGCCGGGGCAGGGCTCAGCCCAGAGCAACAGCTCCAGTGGAGGATCCTCAGGTTGAGTTCACCGAGGAGATTCCCGCTCAGACGGTTCCAGTTGGACCAGCTCAGGCCCCAGAGGAGTTCATTGCTACCCTGGTGCTTCAGGACGCTCTAGTCCGCTTAGTGGGACTCATGGAGAGTGTGGCTCAGGCCGGTCTTCTTCCTACTGCACCAGCCATCTCTTAGGCTGGGGGAGGGACCCAGACTCCTGCTACTCGTACACCAGAACAGCTAGATCCTCAGTTTCACACTCCGGCACCTCAGCAGCCGGAGTAGCTCAGCCGGGTATTGTGGCACTGGCAGTTGAGGGAGCAGCTATGTCAGCAGATGCTCTATGGAGATTGGATAGATTCACCAAGTTATTCTCTACTACTTTCACTGGTGCACCATCGGAGGATCCCCAGGATTACTTGGATAGTTGTTATGAGGTTCTTCGGAACATGGGCATAGTGGAGTCCAATGGAGATGACTTTCCTACATTTCGTCTTTCTGGCACCGCCAAGACTTGGTGGAGAGATTACTGCTTGACCAGATCAGCTGGGTATGCACCTCTAACTTGGGCTCAGTTCTCCGAGTTGTTCTTGGGGAAGTTCCTTCCAGTTACTTAGAGAAAGGATCTTCGGAGGCAGTTTGAGCGTCTCCAGCAGGGCTCCATGTCTGTCACTCAGTACGAGACCAGGTTCATTACTCTAGCCAGGCATGCTATTATGATACTCCCCACTGATCAAGAGAGACTGAGGAGGTTTATTGAGGGTTTAGACCAGCCTATCAGACTTCAAATTGCCAGGGAGATGGGTACTGATATCTTCTTTCAGGATGCAGCCGATGTGGCCAGGCGCATTAAGATGGTATTATCACAAGGCAGTTGTCAGGGGTCTCACAAGAGACCTCATCATTTCAGCCGATTCAGTAGTGCCTCATCTGGAGGCAGAGATTCCTTTGGCATAGGTCATCCCCCTAGGCCTTATCAGTCGGCACTCCAAGCATCCCGCAGTGCACCTTCAGCTCCCATTAGTGCACCGCCGATTCAGAGCTTTCAGGGTGGTCATTCTGGTCGTCAGAGACAGTTCCACAGTCAGTATTCTCATCAGCCAAGGTCTTGCTTCACTTGCGGTGGTATGGGTCATATTTCCAGGTTTTCCCCCCGAGGTTTTGGTGGTTCTCAGTATCAGGGTTCCCGTGACATGGTTCCCGCATCAGGTGCACCCTCACCCCCTCAGCCAGCTAGGGGTAGTCGTGGTGCTAGAGGTGGAGGTCAGACTCATAGAGGTGGAGGACAGGCCACGAGAGGTAGAGGCCAGGCCGCAATAGGTCGACCTAGAGATGTTCAGGTTTGAGGGGCTCTGCCCTGATGCTATGTTATTCCGGCCAAGCCTGAGGCTGAGGCCTTTAACGCAGTTATCACAGGTACGGTTTTAGTTTGCAGCCGAGATGCTTTGGTGTTATTCGATCCGGATTCTACTTTCTCTTATGTGTCTTCATATTTTGCCCCTTATTTGAGCATGCCCCCTGATTCCCTGAGTGCTCATGTATATGTGTCTACCCCGGTGGGTGATTCTATAGTGGTAGATCGAGTCTACCTTGCTTTCTTAATGGCCATTGGTGGTATGAAGACTCAGGTTGATCTTTTGCTTCTGGATATGGTTGACTTTGATTTTATATTGGGGATGGATTGGCTATCTCCCTATCATGCTATTTTGGACTGTCATGCCAAGACAGTGACCTTAGCCTTACCAGGAGTACCTCGCTTGGAGTGGAGAGGGGCTCTTAGTCATTCTTCTGGTAGAGTTATTTCTTATATGAAGGCTCGGTGCATGGTCGAGAAGGGTTGTCTGGCCTATTTGGCCTACGTTCGTGATTCTAGTGCCGAGGTTCCTTCTATGGAGTCTGTGCCCGTGGTTCGTGAGTTTCCAGAGGTATTCCCTGCTGACCTACCGGGTATGCCACCCGACGGGGATATTGATTTTTGTATTGAGGTAGCTCCGGGCACTCAGCCCATTTCTACTTCGCTGTATCGTATGGCCCCGCCAGAGTTGAAGGAATTAAAGGAGCAGTTGCAGGATTTGTTGGATAAAGGCTTCATTAGGCATAGTGCTTCTCCTTGGGGTGCTCCAGTGTTGTTTGTTAAGAAGAAAGATGGCTCAATGAGGATTTGTATTGACTACCGGCAGCTGAATAAGGTTACTATTAAAAATAAGTATCCTTTGCCGAGGATTGATGATCTATTTGACCAGCTTCAAGGTTCTAGAGTGTTTTCCAAGATAGACTTGAGATCAAGTTACCATCAGTTGAGGATTAGGGCATTTGATGTCCCTAAGACGGCCTTTCGCACTCGTTATGGGCATTATGAGTTCTTGTAATTTCATTTGGGTTAACAAATGCCCCCGCTGCTTTTATGGAGTTGATGAACCGAGTGTTCAGGACCTATTTGGACTCGTTTGTTATTGTTTTCATTGATGACATATTGATATACTCCCGTCGCCGTGAGGAGCATGAGCAGCATCTTCGAGTCGTCCTCCAGACTCTGAGGGATAGTCAGTTGTATGCCAAATTTCCCAAGTGTGAGTTCTGGTTGAGTTCGGTGGCATTTCTAGGCCATATGGTGTCATCAGAGGGTATTCAGGTGGATCACAAGAAGATTTCAGCAGTCAGAGATTGGCCTAGACCCACTTCAGCTACAGAGATTCAGAACTTCTTGGGCTTAGCAGGTTATTATCACCGATTTGTGGAGGGATTTTCATCTATAGCAGCCCCGATGACAGGGTTGACCCAGAAGGCTGCCCAGTTCAGGTGGTCGGATGAGTGTAAGGCGAGCTTTCAGAAGCTCAAGACAGCCTTGACCACGGCACCGGTGTTAGTGTTGCCCACATGTTCAGGACCGTATACAGTGTATTGTGATGCTTCACGGGTTGGGCTTGGTGCAGTGTTGATGCAGGATGGCAAGGTCATAGATTATGCTTCTCATCAGTTGAAGGTTCATGAGAAGAATTATCCAGTTCATGACTTGGAGTTAGCAACGATTGTTCATGCCTTGAAGATATGGAGGCATTACTTGTATAGTGTGCCATGCGAGGTGTTCACGGATCACATGAGTTTACAGTATCTATTCAAGCAAAAGGAGTTAAACATGAGGCAGAGAAGGTGGTTAGATTTGTTGAAGGACTATGATATTACCATTCTTTATCATCCGGGGAAGGCCAATGTGGTGGCTAATGCTTTGAGCCAAAAGTCAGCCAGTATGGGTAGTCTTGATTATTTATCAGTCAGAGAGAGACCTCTTACTTTGGATGTTCAGGCTTTAGCCAACCGATTTGTGAGATTGGAGGTTTCTGAGACTTGCAATGTTTTGGCCCATACCGTGGCCCGATCTTTGTTGTATGACCGTATTCGGGCCAGGCAGTATGATGATCATCATTTATGTGTTCTTAGATATACATTCCGGCACGGAGGTGCCAAGCAGGTTACGATTGATGATGAGGGAGTTTTGAGGATGCATGGGTGTATTTGTGTACCTGATGTTGATGGCATTCGTGAGTTGATATTGCAGGAGGCCCATAGTTCCCGGTATTCCATTCATCTGGGCGCCGCAAAGATGTACCAGGACTTGCGGCAGCATTATTGGTGGCGGAGGATGAAGACGGATATCGTTGCATATGTAGCTCGGTGGTTGAACTGTCAGCAGGTTAAGTACGAGCACTAGAGACCCGGTAGTTTGATACAGCAGACTCAGCTTCCCAAGTGGAAGTCGGAGCATATCACCATGGATTTTGTAGTTGGACTCCCACGGACCCAGAGGATATTTGATGCGGTGTGGGTTGTTGTGGATAGGCTAACCAAGTCAGCACACTTCATTCTGGTATCAGTTTCGTATTCAACGGAGAAGTTGGCAAAGATCTATATGAGAGAGATTGTTAGCTTGCATGGCATGCCCATATCCATTATATCAGACCAAGGTACTCAGTTTACCTCCCATTTCTGGAGGGTGTTTCAGCGAGAGGTTGGCTCACAGATTGAGTTGAGCACATCATTTCATCCACAGACGGACAGACAGTCCGAGCGTACTATTCAGATTTTGTAGGATATGTTGCGGGCTTGTGTCATTAACTTTGGGGGTTCATGGGACGAGCTCTTGCCTTTAGCTGAGTTTGTCTACAACAACAGCTACCAGTAGCATTCAGATGGCTCCGTATGAGGCGTTGTATGGTAGGCAGTGTCGGTCCCCAGTCGGATGGTTTGAGCCCGGAGAGGCTAGATTATTGGGTTCTGAGTTAGTCCAGGATGCCTTGGACAAGGTGAAGATCATTCAGGATAGACTTCGTACAGCTCAGTCCAGGCAGAAACGTTATGCGGATCGCAGAGTTCGAGATTTGGCATTCATGATAGTAGACTAGGTATTTCTTCGGGTGTCGCCCATGAAGGGCTTGATGAGATTCAGAAAGAAGGGCAAGTTGAGCCTGAGGTACATTGGTCCACTCGAGATTCTGGATAAGATAGGAGAGGTGGCCTACAGACTTTCCTTTCCACCGAGTTTATCAGCCGTGCACCCGGTGTTATCTATGCTCCGGAGGTATATTGCGGATCCATCTCATGTACTTGACTTCAGCGGTGTCCAGTTGGACAAGCATATGACTTATGAGGAGGAGCCAGTAGCCATATTAGCTCGGCAAGTTCGTCAGTTGAGATCGAAGAGTTATCCTCCGGTTAGTGTTCAGTGGAGAGGTCAGCCTGTTGAGGCAGCTACCTGGGAGTCCGAGTCCGATATGTGGAGATTGTAATGACCTAAAAGGTCATCCTGTGCAAATTTGACTAAATATGTGTTTCGAGGCCACGAAAGATTCCGTTTATCTCACCTCGATGTACGTGCGCAGCCCGGGCGCGTAGCCGGGAAGCCTTTATGTGGAAATTTGATAAAAAGTTGAATTTATGATAATTAATTGAATAAAGTTGACTTTGGTCAACATTTTTGGTAAACGGACCCGGACCCGTGATTTGACGGTCCCAGAGGGTCTATAGGAAAATATGGGACTTGGGCGAATGCCCGGAATCGAATTCCGAGGTCCCAAGTTCGAGAAATGAATTTTTTAAGAAAATTGTTTACTGAAAATAATAAAGACTTTTGAAAATGAACTTTGATGTGAAACCTGCGTTACCGGGCTCGTATTATGGTTCCGGAGCCCGGAACATGTTTAATATGGTTATTATGAGTTGTCTGTAAAATTTGGTAAGAAACAGACTTGGTTTGACGTGTTTCGGATAAAAATGGGAAATTTAGAAGTTTATGAAGTTTGAGAAAATTCTATAGATTTTGGAGGTTAACTCATTGTTTTGATGTTATTTTGGTGGTCTAATTACTCGAATAAGTCCGTAGGATGTTTATGAGGGTGTGTGTGTATTTGGTTTTAAGCCCCGAGGGCTCGGGTGAGTTTCGGGTAGGTGTCGGGGTGCAAAAGAGTTGAAAAATCTGGTGTAAGTGGGTTGTGCTGGTGTCTGAGGGTTTCTACTCTATGCGATCACGTAGGTTCATCTACGATCGCATAGCTTTGGGCTGAGGGAGTATTCTGTTGCACTATGCGATCATATAGCACCCTCCGCGATCGCATAGTGTACAAGGTAGGCTGGGGTGGGGGCTGGAAAGAACCCTGTGCGATCGCATTGTTTGATCCGCGATCGCAGGGGTATAGGCTAGCACTACTGTGCGATCGCATCCTGTAGCCCGCGATCGCAGAGCTTAATAAAACAACCCCTATGCGATCGCATTCCTCTATCCGCGATCGCATAGGCCAAATTTTGCCCAGTTATTTAATTGCTCAAAAACAGAACCCATTACGGGATTTTTCATATTTTTCACCATCTTCTTCTTTTCCAAACCCCATAGACGACTTCCAAGCTATTTTTCCACCATAACCACTTGGATAAGTAATCCTAACTCTGATTTCTTCCATTTTCCTTCATCAATAACTAGATTCTAGGTCTAAAAACATGAAATCAAGGGTAGAAATTGGGGGTTTTGGGTAGAGTTAGGGCTTTTAGAATTTTTAGGAATTCAACCTCGTTTTGGGGTCGGATTTCAAAACAAATTGTATATTCGGACTCATGCGGGAATGGATGATCGGGTTTTGGTCCGAACCTCGTGTTTGGACCAAGCAGGCCCGAGGTCGAATTTTGAAATTTTTGGAAGAATGTTGGGAAAACTATAATTAGGCTTTGGGATTGAGTTATTGAGTAATTATTGATGTTAGTAAGTCAATTATGTCTACATACTATCGTTTCGGAGTCGGATTCGAGAGGAAGGGCGGCGATTGAGGCTTGACTTGCATTTTTGGAGTCGAGGTAAGTAATTGGACTAATCTTAGCTTGAAGGAATAGGTATAGAGTCTTAATTGCTATGTGTATTCCATGCCCAACGTATAGGTAAGGTGACGAGTACCTATGTGTTGTTGTCAAGCATGCCCGTGAGTCAAATGCGATGATTTATACCGTGTTCTTGATATTCTCTGTGTTATGAATAATTGGTTATTTAGAAGTGATAGGTTGAGGTTGTTTCATGACATGGGAAGTTATTAATTAATTGTTCAATTGAGGATTTTTATTGTTGAAATTATGCCTCTGAGTGAGATTGGTTATAGCTGAGTCCCTTGCCAGGATGATAGAATTTTGTTGATTATTTATGTACATTTAGAACTTCTTATTGTTAAACCCTCATATTGAATTGTTGTTTTTGTGTACATTATGCACGAGGGGACATTTCGTGCCGAGTGATTATTGTTTATGCTCGAGGGGACATTTCGTGCCGAGTGATTATTATTTATGCACGAGGGGACATTCTGTGCTGAGTGATTATTATTTATGCACGAGGGGACATTCTGTGCTGAGTGATTATTATTTATGCACGAGGGGACATTCCGTGCCGAGTGACTATGAGCTTATGAATGAGGGGACATTTTGTGCCGAGTGACTTTATTATTTATGCACGAGGAGACATTCCGTGCCGAGTGATTGTGAGGCTATGCACGAGGGGACATTCCGTGCCGAGTGACTTTATTATTTATGCACGAGGAGACATTCCGTGCCGAGTGATTGTGAGGCTATGCACGAGGGGACATGCCGTGCCTTTTGCTGTGTATTTACTTGTTTCAAGCTGCTAAATACCTACCTTTACTTCTACATTTCAGTTATTATCTTATTCTTCCGTTTTGGTAATTTGTTGCCCCTTTATCCCCAACATGTTCTTCCCCGTAGCTGTGTTTCTTGTTTATTTCCTGTTATATTATTGAACTGCACAGGTATTATTTGTTGTCGTGTCCTAGCCTCGTCACTACTTCGCCGAGGTTAGGCTCGACACTTACTCAGTACATGGGGTCGGTTGTACTGATGCTACACATGTACTTCTTTATGTTGTGCATATTACGCAGTTGGACCCAGTGGACACCGTTAGAGGGAGTATGCTTCAATCCACGCAGGCGACCTCGAGGTAGACCCGCAGACGTTCGTTGGCCCTGACGTCACCTTCTATCCTTTCTTTCTGTCATTTTGTGTATTTCCAGACAGATGTACCAATTTATTTCAAACGGTTGTTTTTAGCCAAATCTTAGTCTGGTTCGTGAGATTGTGACTCCATTTCTGGGTTTTGTACTTAAAGGGATTTCTACAAAATTGGCTATTTTAGTTTTAGAATCTATTAAACTTCCGTATTCTTATCATGATTACCTAGTTAGTGTTTATTGTTTTTAATTGTTAATATGTCAATTCATTTAAAACGTTGGCTTGTCTAGCGAATTCAACGTTAGATTCCATCACGGCCTGAAGGTGGGATTTCGGGCCGTTACATTATGAAATCTTCCACCCGTTGAATTATCGAGCATCAAACTGTATGACCTGAAATTATAAAATAATTGTATCAGAAGATAAAATATAATGCGGAAAAAACATCTTCAAAATTCCATCACTGTCACAATTCATAAATATGGGAATACAGCAATGTTGTTGCAGGTTCATTTCTTTTCTGGTTCAACTTCCTATCTCAGCAGCTAAGTAGTTAATCAAAGTAATGAAATCACATGCAACTCCAATTCAAGAAAACTACCCGACGCGATGGTAAGTCCCAAGATTTGGTAATTCCATCACTACTCAGGCTCCTCTAACGACCAAGATGGCTAATAATAGAGGTTTCAGATCTGGGTTACGGCACAGAATATATGATACACACATGGAGTCCAGGTCAGGAACACCTTCAGAAGATGATGAAAAGCCAAATGCAGTACATGTAAGAAATAGGAGTTATAGGTCTTCCAAGCAATCACAAGATAACTCATTGGATGATTTTGATCAATCTGCTGATAAATCTAGAGATTCCAGGAAATATGGCGTACAAAGGAGGCAAAATACAGCTGGAATTTGGAGAAGAGATCTGTAGCTGATGTTCGTGAATGTGTGCCATACAACAAAGAAACAACGCTACACAGATACCCTTCAAAAAAGGAAGCTCTGGTCTAAGTTATGCTTGTGGATTCTACTGTAATGGCAATTGTGAGACTCACTTCTTTGCCATCTTCATTGTGCCTACAAGTTCTGAATCCTCTATTAAAAGAGTGTACCCACAAGTTGTTTGGTCTGCTAATAGGAATAATCCCGCTGGTACACCCTCTCGCTCAGTTCCAATCATTTTAAAAGAGGGAACTCGATGAGAGAACTTGTAAAGTTCATTTGGCTTTACAAAGAATGTAATAGATACAGTAATCCTTGTTCGCTGGAAAAGGCTAACAAAACCAGTCACTTTATCTAAATAACCAACTTGGACACCAGCATCCCCAGCATAATCAAAAAGAATCTCCTAAGATTTATCTAAAGGACTTCTTGGTGCAACAAGAATGCAGAAAAGGTAACATTCTATGTATATGACAATGTTAATTAATCTTCTGTTACTTTAATCATTTTATGAATTTAATGTTCGAGCACAATGACTCTCAACAGGCGCAAGAAATTGGAAAATCAGGGAGCAAATTTGTACATGAGGAGCTACAAATGAAGTACATTTACGACTACATGTTTCATCTCTTGTCTGAATATGCCAAGCTTTTGAAGTATTGACCCACTGTGCCTGGAGAAGCAGTTGAAGTATGTTCTGATACATTGATTTGCTCGAGAGAAAAGAGAATCTAACAAAGCAAGTTGGATAGTGGGAAGAAGCTCAAAGTGTTTGAAACTTTCCACGTCAAGAACATTGTATTTGCTTAAGCTATCTTTCTTTCAATTTTGCCTAAATTCAGAAGTGAGAAAAGAAGACACTTTTGAATCACTGTATATCAGTTTCCATGAGATATATCTAGCAGAAAATTATTGTTCTTTATCATGTCAATCTGTATAGAAAAATGCTCATTTGTTCCATAGATATTGTTCAGTCAACTTTTATTTACTTGAAGGATTACTAAATATTGGATTACATTTTTATAGTGAAGTATCTGGAACTATATTAATCCTTTTATGAAGTATTTCCTAGTCCGAGAGAAAATTGCAAAAACAAACATTCCTTAGTGCATTTGATAAATTCATAAATTAATAAAATGTGTCCTCTTATGGGAGTTCTAACAACACAAACACCAACATAGCACACCACAATAAAACTCAAAATGTGTCATCTGACTAGCCAACATTGGGGAAAATTAATTGGAAAAAAATTCAAAAGATGAGTAGTACCGTGAGACAGTGAAGTATTTTCAGCAACACTAGGTATTCTTGATGTTTGTGCTACTCGTTCATGGCCCTGTTGGCGTCAGGGACCTAATAAATATTAACACATTAGATAACAATACTTTTATAGGATTGAAACTTCATTAAGAATTCCTATAACTTCTGAAAATCGAGTTACCTGTTCACTTGAGGAGCCATTGATATTTTGAGGCATAGATTCATTAAAAACATATTTGTGCATCAATTGTCTCACTTGGAGTAATTCTGATTGCATCTTCTCCTGATTTTGTTTCAGCAGATTCATTTCTTCATTGTGTTTATCCTTTAACTCGGCTATCTCTTGTGTTAACCTTTGTATGGCCTCATTAGACGAATCATCTGCAATAATATTTCCTAAGGAAGATCTACTACCCCATAGCACGGAAGGAGTTAGACCAATTCCTAAACCACGAACATATCCACTTTTGTCATTTTCGAACACCTGGGAATACACATCGCCTTCCGAAGCAACACTGCGAGGAGGTTGATCAGTAGAGCTCTCACTATTATTCATCCTTTGATTTATCATTTCCTGACCATAGATTACATAAATCCAAGTTGGAATTCATTTATTCGCTTTTATATTTTTTTCTAAACTATTTCCCAATTCAGAAATTTAAATAAAAAAAGAAATCTTACGATTGCATAGGCAGATTCAACATCCAGTGGTCTACCATCCTTACGCTCTTTATGAGTTAATAAGAAAATTTGTGCTCATGTAGGTTCTACCCCATTTACAGCCTAATACAATAAAATTGATGTCAGATATGCGTGAAAAAAAAGGATTTTAAAATATTATAATTAGTAATTATTACAAGTTTACCTGATCATCCATCAAGGTAGCAATACTTTTGGATCCTCCTGTGTGAGGCATCTTTTGATTGGCCCTATTATTTCTATTTGCTTGGGTACGCCTCTGTCATTGAAATATTAAAATGATATCTTATAAATTATAAATAAAAATTGAGCATAACTAAAATCAAAACACTGAAAATAATCAAATGGAGGTGTTTTAAAGATTTGTTACCTTAGCTTTATCTGAAAACCAATAGGAGACAAGACCACTCCATTGATCACTCGGTATGCGACTTGGTCTATTTTTCAGCAAAGCGTCTTTTAGTCTTATATTTTGGCAGATACTCACCTTTTAAATCGCACTTGTAATCTTTCCATTTTTTTCCTAGTGACTTTAGGACATAAGCTTCTCCCCGTCTTGGGATAGAGAACTTCTTCTAAAAAAATAAAGCCAACATTTAGAAGAAAATATCATGTATAAAAGATTGAACTCGTTCATATAATAATAACAACAACTAATACTACTACATACCCTCACAAAATCCACAAATTTCTTCTTCTTAGTAGTAGTAGTAGTAGTAGTAGTAGTAGTAGTAGTAGTAGTAGTAGTAGTAGTAGTAGTAATAATAATAATAACAACAACGAATACTACTACATACCCTCACAAAATCCACCAATTTCTTCTTTTCCTCCTTGTCAAAATTTCTCCAATCATCTACATATAGAGGTGTTAGTTACGGAGTTCTCGCAATAATTCCTAGAAAGCTAGCAAGCTTTCGACCTTTTTCCCCAACAGCTTGGCTACGTATATTAAACGGCACATCAACTACCTTCCCCGGAGGAAATTTTCAAATATCTTTCAGTAAAGTAGGCCCACAAACCTTTCTTGGCTCCGAATTACCTGGAATGGAAGATTTAAAGGTCATCAAATGGAAAAAGTATATATGGTCAACACTATATGCCTTCAAAGTCACTCTACTGGAAAACTACTTAATGTTAATATTTTACAGAAACCAAGTACTGCTCTTCGGATTGATGTACGAATCTAATGGCAAGTGGAATAAATCTCGTGCTACTTGAATGTGCCACTAGAATCAGCAGCTAAGACCTAGTCAGAGTCATACTTTTACTGAAACTAAAATGCAAGAAAAGTATATCATTTTATACCACCAGGGGAGCAACTAAAAAGATGCAGGTCTAACATTTAATCAGAAAAATGGAGAGACAAACATATACAAGTACGCATGCATGCCCACATAGACTCCAGTCAACAATTGAATAGATCATCAAAACAACCAACGACAACGCCTCAGATCTAAATAAGCTACAGGAATCCTCACTGACAAGTGATCAAACACGGTGGAATATATGAATTAAGTGTTTCAAACCACCATGACAAATAGTGGATCAGGGTATAAGACCTGTAGGTCCTATTAATACATATGTGAAATCAAAGAAGCATATTGTAAGAGCTAAAAAGCTATAGTTATCATCTCTTGGTCTTGGATGCATTTTAGATGAAATATGTAATGTAGAAATAGAAGTTGAGGATTTCTGTCACCTGCTCCAACAATTTGAATCTGTTTCAATTGATCAGCACAAGGTGGATACTCTGTCATGGAGTGTCAGCAAGGATACAACTTTTTCGGTGAAAGGTTGTTGTAGTGTGATGGTAGAGAAGTCAAATCACAGATGCTAATTGGACTTTGAAGATGATATGGAAAAACAAAGCTCCAGTTAAGGTAGCATGTTTTGGATAGCTATTTGGAGGCTTGATTGACTCAGGATAACTTGCGGAAAAGAGGCTACAGGTTGTGCAATTGATGTTACTTGTGTGAAGAGGAACATGAATCAGTAATTCACCTTTTCCTCCATTGCAGAGTATCTAGGCAATTTTGGGATCTATTTTTCAGCATTTGTGGCATTTTTTGGGTGATGCCTCAAACAGTAAGGGGTCTTATAGAAGCTTGGCAATCTCAAAGAGTATCTGGAAGACTGAAACAGATATGGATAACCATTCCATTGTGCATTTTGTGGACCTTATGGCTGGAAAAGAACAAGGCTTGCTTTAGATACCAGTTGTACAAGTTAGGCAGATGTGTCATAGTCATGACAAAACTGGACAAACTCCTACATCAGCGCGATATATTGGTGTTACTGAAGGGATTAAGGATTATTAGATTGAGAGGAAAGCAGCTGGACAAACTCCTATTGCTACCCTTAATGGATCTCTATCTGGCATGAATCCAAATATAGTTGGGCTCCGCTGCAAGTATCATAGACCGGAGGGGAACAAAAATACTAGTGACCAAATTGATGCAGCAAATTACACCATGTATTAGCAATAGCAAACAGGAATAGTCAAGTGAAAATCTTTCTAAGAAGTTGGGTGTTCTATAACATTACAGTTGCAACAGAACCTTTTATGGTTATGGGATGCATGACATATTTGACAGCAATACTAGATCCTAGAAGAATTGCAGAAGAGGCATATCCATATAACCAGTTCAATATCACAATAGAAACAGAAAACTATGGTTGCTAATTACACTATATAAACTAGTTAGATTAACACACAATTAAGATTTGAAAATAATTTCAGAGAAAAGTGTTACCTAATTCATCATCATTATGTTGAACTTCACTGCCACCAGCAGAACTGTTCAACTCATTAGATATTATAGCCTTCTGATTCCCTTCCTTCCGCTGCAGCGGCCAAAAATTCGCTAACAGCGATGGCTTTTCGCTGTAGCAGTAATTTTTCGCTAGACGTGGTTTGAATGTTCAGAGAGTTGGGTAGTCTGAGTCCCAACTTACGCTGCAGCGGTCAATATTTCGCTTCCAGTGGTGGCCTTTCCGCTATAATGTTTATTTTTCCGTTTACAGCGAAAGTCTTCATCCTGCACTATTTTATTCTCTGCATTGGTAATGTCAGTGCTTTCATTGGGTACTTGTGTACCATGTTTTAACAACCTCCGTTCACATGTTTGCATATAATGGTTAGATCACAAGGAGGAGCAGACAAGCAAACCGGGAGGGGTGACTCTTCAAGAGGTCAGGGCAAGGGGAAACAACATGTAGTCCCCTTAGGCTGGACAAAGACTATTGGGAAGAAACAATCAAGAAAAAGGCCAACCCCCAACCAATCTGAATCAAGTGAATATGTCCTCTCTCGGGAAGATTCAGAGGGAAACAATGGAGCATCTTTAGCAGATGCATTATCCCAACCCAGGAGACTTGTCAACGAGCCTACTAACTCAGCTCTTCGGGCAGTTTGGGTCTCTCCTGTGACTCCACACAACCCCAGGATACCGGTACAATAGCTTAGTCCACCGCCCTTGCTTCTATAACCTTGATAGTTCAGATGATACACCAGATGATGGCAGGGGTGGTGACACCCTAGTACAGACAACATGACTTCTTCGGACCAGCAATCCATTAGTGTGGCGGGATTGGTTTGTTTCTGAACTGGCCTACCACAAATTCAGAGAGTGGTGGCCCTAGAGGTCACTTATACATGAGAGGCCTTTCATTATTAAGGATCTCCTACCTCACAACCCCAATGTAAGGAAGCAATTTGAGGAAAGGGCGGGGGGGGGGGGGGGGGGGGTTCTTCACTAGCAAAGTTGAGGATGCCAATGAGTACGTTGTGAGGGAGTTTTATGCTAATGTGGCCCATACAAAAAGGGACACATATCTTACTCAAGTTCGAAATAAGAAGATCTTGTATAATGGAAGGGCATTCAATGACTATGCAGGCTTTGATAATGAAGATGAGACTCTCTACAAGGAGAAAGCAGCCCTGGGAGAGTTGACTCGTCCTTGGCTGGCTTTTGTTATTGCTATCCCAGAGACTACTCCAGCTTGGTTGACTGCAGGTTCCACCATCTACAGGAACACACTCAGCTTCGAGGCCAAGGGATGTGCGAACTTTGTTTGCAGCTGGATAGATCCCATTCTTCATGACAGTGACATGCCCCTCTCTCGGGCCCTCATTGTTGGAGCAATTATGGATGGCATGCCGATTAATGTCGGCAATATAATTGCCATGGTGATTGACCGGATAGTACAGAGAAATGAAGCCTCTTATCCCTTTCCCAACTTCCTCACCATGTACTTTAGGGACAATGAAGTTGAGGGAAGGGCCTTTGATGTTACAGTGAGGCCGAAATCAGCTTTTTCATGGTATAGTCTGAAAGGTCCGGACAACCCCAAGGCAAAAGGGAAAGACACCACATCTACTGCCCCTGGTACTTCTACTGCTGCTGAGCCCTCCGCTGCTGTCAAGGGCTCCACTGCTGCTGAGGGGACCACTATTGCTGCCGGCTCGGAGTCTTCCTTGGGTCCTGCCATGTGCATTCCAGTCCCAGTGCCTACATCTTCCACTTACCCTCAGAATGCCCTAAGGGTGTCTCAGACTCTAGCTGGTACCACCAACTAGCTGCAGGTAGCTTCTTCTAAGCTCAATGATCTCTCTACCACTATTGCAGCCTAGTCAGCTCCAGCTTCAGCTCAGATTACACTACCTCCAACACTAGAGGAAATTTTGAAGAGCCTGGTTGATAACCAGAAGAATATCATGGAGACCTTGGACAAGCATGGGAAGGAGATTCACTCTTTGGGCAAGTCTGTGAAGAAAATGAAGAAGTCTCGGGATGATATGAAGAAGGTCCAAGTGGAGATGTAGACGACTCAAGCCGATTTGAAGAAAAAGGTTGCGAGGCTCACAGCGGAGGGGACATCCCCCTTGATTTGTTGATAGGAGAGCCCGCACCCACTGATCAGGCTGCACAGGTTCAGGAGCCAGAGCTTGCCTCAGCCCCAGTTCGCAAAGGAGTCATCCCTAAGACTGATGACATGGAGATCCAACTTGAGGATGCAGAGGGACAGACCTCCTCACTTCCACAGGACCCTGCTCCAGCCACTGTCATTGTGCCTTATTCTACAATTGATCCTGACCCCGTGCAGACAGAGGCACCATAGGAAGTTTTCTTTTACTCTCTCTCACCCCTTTTCCCTGTTTTATATTTTTGGGAATCTAGCATTGAGGACAATGCTACTTCTTATTGGAGGAGGTGGCCTCTATTTGGCGATTCAGATACTTTGACATTTTTTGGGCTGTAATAACTGATGATACAATTTTTCTTTTCCTTATTTACATTTTTCGTACCTTTAGTTTGTTTTACTTTTGGTATGTATATATTCAGTTTCCCTTCTTATGTATATATTCATTCCTCTCTTAATGTATATTCGACCTAATCCCCTATTGTACATATTCATTTCTACTTTTCGTATTTTTACTTTATAACTTCTTTAGCTTTTCCATTTATAGTTTAACTTCTTATTTCATTTAGTAGCTTCTTTTTATGAATTTATAGCTTCTTCTTTACTTTTTGCGTTATCAATAATCTCATGGTTTTCTTAAGGCCACGGTTCTTTCCAGGGGTGGAAATTGTGCGAACCAGGTATCTATTCCCTACAACGGACAATGTGACGGCCTTCTTAAGGTATTGAGTCTGTTTTTTTGTTTGTTTTTTTTGTTTTGTTTTTGTTTTCCTTTGTTTTGGTAGTAGTGAATAAATGTGACTCAAATAAGCTTCACTTGGCATCAACATACTTACCTTTGACCTCATGGTTAGAGACAAGTTACAAACAAGTCTAGTTCTAATTGTGACCCTTAGAGTCTTGAGTTGACTAAAATTGTCGTCAGGTGGTGTATATAACCATATGTGAGTGTTCAATCCAAACCGAGGTTGTTGTGGGCCCTCGACTCTATGCTCTTTAACGATCCTGAGGTTTGAGGGGTGAGGTTTGAATTGCGTATCCCGAGTGTCGTGCCTGAAAGTCTAGAACTTACCCCATGTGTTTTTCTAGGCGAAATCTTGAGTTAGCTCGACTTGTGAAATGATCATAGGCCCTCCTTGATTCCCTGTTGATATTAAAAGACTTCCATAGTCTACCAAGACAAGATCCTTATTCAACCCCTTTTGAGCCTGAGCCTATTTGTTCACAAAAAATAAAAACCACATTACAAGCCTTCATCCGTTCTCCAATGACCCTCTCTTGGAACCCATTCTTTCCTTGAGCACTCATGATGAATAGTAGTCAAAACCATATGTTTGGGGGAGAGACGAGGAAATTCATAGTGATGAAAGGAAATGTCATAAAAGGAAAGGCCAATGAAAAGGTTGAAAAGAAAAACAAGTCAAAAAGAAAAGAAAAAGGGTTGAAAGGATTCAATAAAGCAAAAATGAAAAGGCTTGGAATGATGAAAAAGAAAGAAAACGAGAGAAAAGTGAGCTTCAAGTAAAAGAAAGAGCGACAAAGAGTATCTGAGTCCCCCAAGGAAGAGATTAAGAATCAAAGAGTCAAGAAAAACATGAGCCAACATGTGAAAAATGGAGTGCTTAAGGAGAGATGTTCTATCGTAGTTCATCATGTCCAAATTTGATCAAAAAAACCTTTATTACATCCCGTTAAATCCCTATAGGATCTCAAGTTGAGTGAGCTTACATTAGTGGTGATTTACACGAGGGGCAAGCCTATGGTACTTAAAGCCGGACTTGTGGCATTCTTTTGAGAGTGAAGAGAGCACCCCCTTGATAATCTCAATTCTGAGAGTACATTCTTTATGGTGAGATGAGACCATGGAGAGTAGGGGAGAAAGATTTTGGGATCCACAATGACTTAGTGAAAGAGAGAAGCTTTTTAATGAATTGAGTCAACTCTTAAATCTTTGGTGTCACATTAGATCTAGTGAGCTAAGAAAGTCATTGCATAATTTTGTCAATAATGCATTTGTGTTGAGGGTAATTGTTAGTCCCAATTGAAGCTTGATGAAGTCACATTTGAACAGCTGAAATACTTTTTCTTTTTGTTTATGGAGGTGGGAGTTATCTTGTTTGCTTGAGGACAAACAAAGACTTAAGTTTGGGAGAGTTGATAACTAGGAATTTGTACCTATTATTTACTCTCGTTTTCTTAGGTTTTGAGGCAAAATGACATTAAGATACTCCCGAAATTTGATGAAAGTTGTTTAAATTGCAGGAATTGAGTTGAATTGAAGATATTGACTTAAAATGACTCAAAGAGGAGCAAAACTTGCATTGTCCCAGAACCCAGCAGAAGCGCTGAGAGCGCTAATATTCCGCTGCAACGTTTGTCACTTCGCTATAGTGGAATTCCATCCGCTTCCCCGGCGCAAAACTTCAGATAGTGTGTTTTTGAGACCAAGTTGACCGTTGTCTATGCCAAAATTCCGCTGCAGCGCTGCCCGCGCCCCTGCATTGTTTAATAATTCACTGGGAGCGGATTCCTAAGATCAGAGAGCAATCAACCTAGGATTTGCACACTAACTCGGTCAGCGGTATAATTTCGCTACCCCGTCTTCAAAAACTGCTGCAGCATCACATTATTCCGTTGGGAGTGGAATGGAGCTTCTGAGAGTGCCCAGGTTCAGAAACGCTACAGCGGGCTGTAGTGAAAGCCAGTACGCTGGAGCGCTCAGAATTCCGTTGGGAGAAAATGTCACGGCCCAAAATCCCACCTTTCAAACCGTGAATGCGTCTAACATTGAACCCGCTAGACAAGCCAACGTAAACTACACATTAATATTTTTAAATCAATCCAACAGTAGTAAAATTAATACCCTTCAAATCTTAACTGAAATAACCAACAAACTTTATAACTTTAACAGCGGAAATGTAACAATACTCTGAAAATGCGTAATGACATAGTAAAGATAACAACATCGCATAATCCCAAAATCGGTGTGTCACAACCTCACGAACTATCTAAACTGAGTGCTAAATACAGAGTCTGAAAAGAAATATATAATTGTCTTGAAACTAGGAGAAAAAGTAAGACAATGAGAAATCCAAAGGCAGGAGAGACACCAAGGCCCACGAACGCCAGCGGGTGTACCTTGAAGCTCTGGGTGGGCTGAAGGTGACTCCCTCAATGCGGTCCACTGGGTCCG
>ML290981.1:49412-61890 GCA_005239495.1 Nicotiana undulata | reverse complement strand
AGTCATGTCTGCGCACTGCCGAGGATCGAACGGCCCGAACCAAAAGTGCGTCTTTCAATCCGCTGTGGCATACGGCCCGCTCCCATGAGAGTGGGAGAAATTACATATCGCTCGCGGAATAAAGATTTGCGAAGCGGTCATATATACACATAAAATCCTTAAGATTTACCTCCCACATTCGTTTCATTTCAACTATCAATTATTATAACATTTCAGGAAAACAATACTAAGCAAAACATGGATTTATAACATATATATATCGTCACAGGAAAGAATATAAGGCATGTTGTGAACCTAACTACCCGAACATAGCAATAATAGTCGCTACGTACGGACACTCGTCACTTGGTGCGTACGTAGTCCCCAAACAAGTATGTATAGCATTTCAAATACCTAGAGGAACAATTCCGTCTTACAAGGTTAGAAAGGAGACTCACCTCGTGTCGACTCTACCTATCAGACCAAGAACGCACCCGCAACTCCGAACTACAAGGTTAGAAAGGAGACTCACCTCGTGTCGACTCTACCTATCGGACCAAGAACGCACCCGCAACTCCGAACTCTACACCCGAGGACTCGAAACTGAGTCGATTCTCTTGACAATCCCTTTAATATATGTCTATTACAACAAATCACGTAACGACGAGATTGGAGTAGAAAAAAATCCATATGATATTCTTGCTCAAATTCTCGTTGAAGTAATAATGTCACGTTATAATTATGGAGGATAACTCCTCTGTACAGTGAGTGTCACCAAAACGTTTGCAGAAAATAGAAGAGTACTACTCCCTTTTACAGTATGTCTTACAAAAAGATAAAATGTAATGATTTGATTATCTAGGTTTGGACAATCCTGTGGTGTGGATTCTGGTTGTAGTGTTCTTTGTAGGATTTTGTAACGATTCACGTTGCTTAATGTTTTTGTGGGAATTGTATAAAATTGGAACGAATTTTGTAAGAAGTCACATACTAATTTTGCAAGAGTTTCACGTCAGATTTGTTTTGAAAATGTTAGAAGGGGAAATGTGGATTTTTGGTTCAAAATTGTAGAATAAGGTGTCTTGATATCATTATACTATGTTGCCACCTAGTTACATGTTTATAAGTCATAAATCATGAAATTGGGGGCTGCCACGTACAACACCCCTTAAACTTATCCAAATTGTTTTAAATTCCTTAATTAGCTTTATTACTTAATTAATCTCTCACTAATCCAACAATTAACCAATTACCCACCTATACTACTCGGAATGACACTAAATTTTGCAGGCAAATCATAAATCATAAGAAGCCTCTATGTGAAGTCTCGAGGTAGGGGAACGGGGTCCTAATATGCAGAACGACCGGTCGGGTCATTACAATTTCCCCCTCTTAAACAAATGTTCGTCCTCGAACGAGTCTAGAATCGTACCTGAAGACTGAGCTCCCCCAGAGTGAACAGGAGCTGACTGACCTTCCCCTGACTGGCCTCCCCCTCTAGGACGACCCCTGCCGACCTGTCCTCCACCCCTAGGTGGTCGGACTGCTGGTGCTGACATCATAGGTTGGTAACCCTGCTGCACTGCCTTATCCCGATATCTGGGACAATGCCTCATCATATGACCCAGATCCCGACACTCGAAACAACATCTAGGCGCCATAGCCTGCTGCTCTGAAGAAGAAGAAGAACCCTGAACAACCGGGGAGCGATGGGAACCCTCTGGTATAGCACTGAAATGCGGTCTCACTGGAACACCACGGGAGGGTAGTGGAGGTGCTAAATATGAAGGCCTGCTAGACTGACCACCTCCGAAATGACCGCTGCCCCTAGCTGAGGTATCCTGAAATCTCCCAAGAATTTGGCCCTCTTGTCCTGCTGACCCTACTCCTTGCTCCTCAACCGATAACCCTCAATCCGTCGGGCCATCTCGACCACAAGCTGGTAAGGGCTACCCATCTCCACCTTTCGGTCCATAGAGGCCCTAATACCCGGGTGTAAGCTTGCCACAAACCGCCGCACCCTCTCGGCATCAGTAGGAAATATCATAAGGGCATGGCGGGATAGCTCTGAAAATCTAGCCTCATAATCCGTCACTGACATCTGCCCCTGCTCTAGTCGCTCAAACTGACCCCGCATCTCCTCCCTCTCAGAAGGTGGAATATATCTGTCCAGAAATAAATGAGTGAACTGACTCCAGGTGACAGGAGAAGAATCCGCAGCCCTGCTGAGAATATAAGACTGCCACCACCTGCGAGCTCTGCCCTCTAGCTGAAATGTAGTGAAGTCTACCCCATGCTACTCCAATATCCTCATATTGTGCAGTCTGTCCCTGCACCTGTCGATGAAATCCTGGGCGTCCTCACCCCCGAAGACTGGAGGACGAAGTCGGGTCCATCTATCTAGCATCTTCTGTTGGTCACCCTCTGCAACTGGCCTAGGCTCTGGTGCTGTTACTATAGGCAGAATCCCACCCACGGGCGGTGTACCCGGAGTATGGAGTGTTGCTGCTGTCGGTCCTGTGGCCTGAGAGGTAGGGGTCTGGACTCCCCCTCCCACTTGAGAAGTGGCAGGATCTGCTGGAAGTATGCCAACCTGGGACATGGTATTAATGAATCTCATCATACGTACCATGACCTCCTGGAAGCCTGGCGCCGTCATAAAGTTTGCTGGAGCAGGAGCTACTGGAGGCACCTCGTCCTGCTCCTCAATGATAGTATCCTCTAGTGGTGCAACTGGTACAGCTCTGGGATGCCCTCGTCCTCTACCTCGAGCAGGTGCCCTACCCCTCCCTCTACCATGACCTCGAGCGGCGGAGGTAGCGGCATCTCCCGGATCAGGAACATCGGATGCACGCATCCTCACCATCTGTGAGAGAATAGAAGAACAAGTTTGAGTACATCATCGATTCCACGATGGAATATGAATGAAGAGAGGTTTCTTAACATCCTATATCCTCCTGAAGATAAGTACAGACGTCTCCGTACCGATCCGCAAGACTCTACTGGGTCTGCGCGTGACTCGTGAGACTTACGTGAACCTAGGGCTCTGATACCACCTTGTCACGACCCAAAATCCTAACTCAGGTCGTGATGGCGCCCAACAGCGGGGTCAGGCAAGCCAACATTTAAACTACTACGATTCCTTCTCATTTGCCTTAAACATATCGATATATATACTAAGCTACAAAGCTTGTATTATTAACCGATTAGGGGTAACTAACCAGTTTTAAACAACAGTCATAATGAGGTGTGAGTCCAAAATATGCATATATGTACAGACATAATCTACACAAATACTACGTGTGTGCCAGGAACTAGTGTCACGAGTATCACGGGCATACTAACTGGATATACAAAAGGTAGAATATACAATCCCACTGTCTGAAACAAATAGACGGGATCATAAGCAAAAGAAACTCCATGGTGCTGCTGAGGATCGTTAGGAGAAACAGCTCACCGTGAAGTCAGGTCCGCTACAGTCAATATCTAGCTTCGGTCTGATACCCAGATGCACCAGCCTTAGAACCTGTACAGTTAAGTACATAAGTGCAGCATGAGTACATAAATAATATGTACCCAGTGAGTACTCCGTCTAATCTCGAAGAAGTAGTGACGAGAGGTCGACGTGACACTCACTAAGGTCCAACAGTAAAATACATGACAGAATATAATGTAAAACAGTAGACATGTAAGACAAGGGACAACAATAGGAATGAACCAAGTAAATACAGACGGTAATTAATAATGTTCACTTTCTTCCCCCAAACATATGTCAAGCCAAAATCCGTGGAATAATACCAAATAATCACGCGCACATAGGAAGGAGACAACCGACCGGAGTAATAAGAAAAAATAGCTATGCACTGCCGAGGATCGATCGGCCCGTCCCAAAAGTGCATGTTTACCACAGTCAAGTCATGTCTGCGCACTGCCGAGGATCGAACGGCCCGAACCAAAAGTGCGTCTTTCAATCCACCGTGGTGTACGGCCCGCTCCCATGAGATTGGGGGACATTACATATCGCTCGCGGAATAAAGATTTGCGAAGCGGTCATATATACACATAAAATCCTTAAGATTTACCTCCCACATTCGTTTCATTTCAACTATCAATTATTATAACATTTCAGGGAAACAATACTAAGCAAAACATGGATTTATAACCTATATATATCGTCACAGGAAAGAATATAAGGCATGTTGTGAGCCTAACTACCCAGACATAGCAATTATAGTCGCTACGTACGGACTTTCATCACTTGGTGCGTACGTAGCCCCCAAACAAGTACATATAGCATTTCAAATACGTAGAGGGACAATTCCCTCTTACAAGGTTAGAAAGGAGACTCACCTCGTGTCGACTCTACCTCTCGGACCAAGAACGCGCCCGCAACTCCGAACTCTACACCCGAGGACTCGAAAGTGAGTCGATTCTCTTGACAATCCTTTTAATATACGTCAATTACAACAAATCATGTAACGGCGAGATCAGAGTAGAGAAAAATCCATATGATATTCTTGCTCGAATTCTCGTTGAAGCAGTAATGTCACGTTATAATTATGGAGGATAACTCCTCTGTACAATGAGTGTCACCAAAACCTTTGCAGAAAATTAAGTAGAAGAGTACTACTCCCTTTTACAGTATGGCTTACAAAAAGATAAAATGCAATGATTTGATTATCTAGGTTTGGACAATCCTGTGGTGTGGATTCTGATTGTAGTGTTCTTTTGTAGGATTTTGTAAGGATTCACGTTGCTTAATGTTTTTGTGGGAATTGTATAAAATTGGAACGAATTTTGTAAGAAGTCACATACTAATTTTGCAAGAGTTTCACGTCAGATTTGTTTTTAAAATGTTAGAAGGGGAAATGTGGGTTTTTGGTTCAAAATTGTAGAATAAGGTGTCTTGATATCATTATACTATGTTGCCACCTAGTTACATGTTTATGAGTCATAAATCATGAAATTGGGGGCTTCCACGTTCAGCGCCCCTTAAACTTATCCAAATTGTTTTAAATTCCTTAATTAGCTTTATTACTTAATTAATCTCTCACTAATCCAACAATTAACCAATTTCCCACCTATACTACTCGGAATGACACTAAATTTTGCAGGCAAGTCATAAATCATAAGAAGCCTCTATGTGAAGTCTCGAGGTAGGGGAACAAGGTCCTAATATGCAGAACGATCGGTCCGGTCATTACAGATAATAATACCCTACTTGAGCCTAAATTGCTTGCACAAATTTGACACCCAATTGGTCTCGAGAGAGGCAATTGGGGCAAGGCCACTCGAGCTACCGAGAGGTATAGAGGGGGTAATTCCGTGCATTGGTTGTATCACAATCCCCAACATAACGTCTTTGCCTTAGGTTTTAGATCCCGTTAAGTATTCACCTAGGAGAAAGTCATAACCCTAGTCCCTTTTATCAATTGAGAAAACATCCAAAAATATAATAATTAGTTAATATGCAATCTCAATTAGTTTAAAACCACAGTGGAATTACAAAACCCTTTGATGAGAAGTGCAACTGATTAGATCACTTAGGAACTCAACTCCCACATATATAGCTCCATGTGGAAATCGATCCCGACCCTTCGGGTAAAATATGCATTGACCCCCGTACTTGCCACTCTTTAGTGGTATAGGCGGGAGCCGATCAGACACCTATGAACCTAGAGATCTGATACCAACTTGTCATGACCCATTATCCCTCTATAAGTCGTCGTGACGGCATCTAGTCGCTACGACTAGGTAAGCCTAATATTTCTGGAATAATATAAAGTAATGAGAAAAATTAACAACTAAGCTGCAATAAATAGTATATACTAAAAATAAGACTGCTCGGCATGTACAAGAACACCAACACTCGAATATCAATAGTATTCCTAAAACCAGGTAGTCATGAGTCACAAGCTCTACGAAACTTGTCTAACTGTTTTCTATACATAGTGTCTAAAGAAAATAAATGAGGAAAGAAACAAAAGGGATAGAGGGGGACTCCGAGGATCTGCGGGCGCGGGAAGATGTACCTTGAAGTCTCCGGCAAGCTGCAACAACTGCACGAACGATGAGGCGGGTAATACGTACCTGGATCGGCACAAGGAAAACATGTGTAGGAAAGGGCATGAGTACACCACAACGGTACCCAGCAAGTGCCAAATCTCCCGAGATACCGTCTCATAGTCCCAAACGTAAATGTGCAGGACAGGGGGATCTCCCGGAATACCGTTCCGTAGTCCCAAAGTAAATATGCAGTACATGGAGTTCTCCCGGAATACCATTCTGTATCCCCAAAGCAAATATGTAGTACATGGGGGATCTCCCGGAATACCGTTCCGTAGTCCCAAAGTGAATATGCAGCCAAATAACAGTATTCAACAACTAAAATACAAAATCTTACAATTTAACCTAAGTACAAGCTAAGGAATCGCATGTAAAACCACTAAAACATGTTGATCGTAGTTCAAGTAAAATATTAAGGCAAATAGACATGCTTTCTTAATTTAACAAGATACTATTTAGTGAAAATCGGGATTTTACAACAATTAGCCCGTGTACGTACTCGTCACCTCGCGTACACGATGCTCATATATCAAAACAATATGAAATCCTAAGGGGCGTTTCCCCACACAAGGTTAGGCAAGCAACTTACCTCGAACCAAGCTCAAATAAATCCAAAATAATGCTCTCTCCATGAATATCCAACTCCGAATGGCCTAAATCTAGCCAAAACCAATTACATAACATAAATATAACTACAAGAAACAAATCCAGCGAACAGAATCAAAGTTAAAGCAAAAAATTGGAAAATCGGTCAAAAAGCCTCCCTTGGCCCACGTCTAGGAATCGGATAAAAGTCACAAAATACGAACACCCATTCACTCACGAGTTCACTCGTACCAAAAATACTCAGATCCGATATAGAAATCTCAATCAATATCCCTAAATTTGGCCTAAGAACTTTTCTCAAATTTTCATCTCAAATAAAAAATTAAATGATGAATTCGAGCATAGATTAGTGGGATATAATCATAAAGGAGTTTAGAATCATTACCCAATGACTTCCTCTAAAAATCTCTCGAAATTTATCCTTCCACCGATCTCCCAATTGAATTTTGTGATATGAACTCAAAACCCTCATTTTTAAACTTTAAATTCTGCCCAGGTGTTCCTTCTTCACGAGCGCGGTCAAATCCTCGTGTTCGCAAAGCACAAGCTGCCTCAGTCCTAATAATACTCATCGCGAATGCGATGCACAGGTCATGAACGCAAAGCTCAACTGGCTTCCCCCTACACGAACGCGGGACACCCATCGCGAACACGTAGGCTATTATGCCTAGAACCCAATTAACCGTTGACTCTACGCGAATGCGAGGTCTAATCGCGAACGCGTAGCCTTACATGTTCCATATAAACGCGAATGGGGGAATAATGTCGCGAGTGCGGGGAACAAACCCAGATCTCCTAGATTCTTTTCGTGAATGCGATACCTCTCTCGCGAATGCGATGAAGAAAGGTCTGCAACAGACACCAGAAATCTGTTGCTTTTCCTAGGTCCAAAAATGGTCTGTTGAGCATCCAAAACACACCCGAGGCCCCCAGGACCTCAAACAAACATACAACCAATCCTAAAATACCATACGAACTTAGTCGAGCCTTCAAACCACATCAAACAACATCAAAAACATGAAATTCACAAGGATTCAAGCCTAATAAACTTTGAAATTTCTAAATTCTACAAACAACGTCGAAACATATCAAATCTCGTCCGATTGACCTCAAATTTTAGATACAAGTCAAAAATGAAAATACGAACCTACTCCAACTTCTGGAACTCCATTCTGAGTCCGATATCAAAATTTTCATTGCCGACAAAAATCGCTAAAATTCCAACTTTCGCCAATTCAGGCCTAATTCTACTACGGACCTCCAAATCAGATCCCGGACGCGCTCCTAAGTCCAAAATCATATAACAGAGCTAATGGAACCATCAAAATTCAAATCCGATCTCGTTTACACACAAGTCAACATCCGATCAACTTTTCCAACTTAAGCTTCCAATTAAGAGACTAAGTGTCCCAATTCATTCTGAAAACCAAAACGAACCTTCCCGACAAGACACAATAGAAGATATAGATACAGGAAAAGAAGTTAATAGGGGATCGAGGCTCTAACTCTCAAATCAACCGGTCAGGTAATTACAAAACCAGTGTCTTTAATGGGACGATTATAGTCTTTCCAGAGGCTACCAAGTATTTGTGCTGAAGTACGGGAATTCACTTGTCTTCATGTTCGCCAAATCTATAAGTCTACCGGTCTTCAGGTTCTTTGGTCTTCAAGTCAAAATATTTAATCCTCCAAGTCTTCATGTTGAAGTCTTCAAGTCTATCAGTCTTCAAGTTGAGGTCCTCAAACTCGGCGATCTTTAAGTTGAAATATTTAAGCCCTCAAAGTATTCAGATTAAAGCATCAAAGTCTGCCGAATATTCAAGTTGAAGTCTGAAATGTACGTCAAGTTTTCTAGTTGATGTCATCAAGCCCCCCAAGTCTTCGGGTTGAAGATTTCATATTCTCCAATCTTAAGGTGGGCATGTTAGTCCCTTTGCACCTTAAGTTGGCCTCTTTGCAAGTTTGTCCTTAAAAGGAACTATAACTTTCCAATCTTAAGGTGCACATTTAAGTCTCTTTGCACCTTAAGTTGGCCTCTTTATGGATTAACCCTTCTATATGCTGCCATGGATTTTTCCTCCACATGATGTTTAGGATTTCTCTATCTATTTGTTGTCATGGACTGGTACTTCGATATGCCGTATGAACCTTTGTGTCCTGAAATGGCTTCCGATTTTTGGGCAGGGATGAGTATCCACCCCTTTACCCCTTGAGAAATCTCACTAATAGTCGGTCCACCTGGAGAGTAATCTCTCTGATAGTCGGGTCACCTTGAGAATAATATCTCCGATAGTCGGGCCACCTTGAGAGTAATCTCTCCGTTAGTGGGGTCACCTTGAGAGTAATCTCTCCGTTAGTGGGGTCACCTTGAGAGTAATCTCTATGATAGTTGGGTCATCTTTGTTTAACCAATGAATTAGATTCTCTGCCAAAGCTATTTTAAGAAGTACTCGAATTTCTGATAACCAAGAGAATAAGCTAATAATTATAATTAGACTAGTAAATAGAAAGCAACAAAGATGCGTAAAAGTAAGTGTATTTCGATAGTGGTTCGAACGTGTCTTTACAAGTTATATTTTACTCCCTTTTATAGGGAATTTCTTAATATAACGCCTACTCTTCTTAATGATTGAGCATTAATGACTAATAATGGCATTAATGTAACGTTATAATAGTTAATCGTAATTCTTGCGTGAAGATTATGTAACGTTTGGACCATTGATTGAAGATCTTCGAATCTGCCCTTTATTCTGCCTTGATTCATTCTGACCATGTCTCTTCATCTCCTCAATTAGATTGAGGTTCCCGTATCTAATTACCTCGTGGGTATGTCCTTCTGTTCCTCTTTATCTCGTACCTCTTCGTAAAGTCTCGTCCAGTTGTTATGTTTTCATTGCTCCACATGGACTGCTCTTTCATCATAATTAGTACACGCGTGAAGCTTATTTTTACCAATACAGATAGTACCCCCCCCCCAACATTTATTTATCAATAAAATATTTGGTAAGTGGATACTCAATTATGGCGGGAACATTTTTCGGCCGCTTCACTCGTACCATTGCATCCTTGTTTGAATGTATACGTCGCTTGTCACTTCCATTTAATGCCCGTGACACGTGGCATTCTCAGATTTGTTCTGCAATGCCTTTTAGGGCCTTTTGCGGCTGCATCAGTCACGAAGTGACAATTTCAATTATGACTTTCACATCACTGTTTTTTCCATTTTTTTACGGTTGCATCCGAGTATAAATACCCATTTTCCTTTCTTTGATTTCACGAAAAACTTCTAACCTTCTTTCTTTATTTGTAAATTCTTCATTCCTATAAACATGTCTTCTTCAAACCAGCAATCCAAAAAGGTCATTATTGTAGATGAATTGACTCCTTCTTCTGCTCCAACACGGAGTATGAGGGGTGGTAAACTTAGGATCTTAAGTTCTACACCTTCTAGGGTTTCTTCTTCTTCTCATATTACTCCTCTTCTATTTTCTAGGTCTAATGTTTCTTTGTCTTCTTCGAGGTCTAGGGATTCTAGATCTTCATCAAAGAGTATAGAGCATAATGAACCACTTCGTGAACCGAGAGTCGATGAGATTGTTCCTGCTGAGTATTCCTTTGCCAAGGATAATGAGGCCATGAGTGAGAAACTTTATTCCATGTCATCACATGATAGTGTTGACCTCTATCCTATCCAAATAACAGAGGGTTTAGTGTCACTCGTACGCAAAGATTGTTGTTGGAAGTTTGATTTTCCAGATGTAGTTCCTAATGATAACCAAAGAATAACCTCTTATAGAACTGGGTATTCTTATGTCTATACTTATACCTTCTCATTAGGATTCAAGCCTCCCATCGACCCTGTTATCATTGAATTTTGCCGATTCTTCAATGTTTGCTTGGGACAAGTCGGTCCTCTTGTTTGGAGGGTAGTTGTGTGCCTTAGGTATTTGGCTAATTTAGCTTTTGTCCCCTTTACTTTCCATCATCTCATTCACCTTTATTCCCCGATGTTATTCCGCCAAGGAGTTTTCACTCTCGCGGCGAAGAGTAAAAGAATGTTAGTTATTCCGGATTATGATAAGGATAGAGGGTGGTATGCTCGGTATGTTGTTGGCCCTACTGCAGGTTTAGTAGGTGAAGAAAATCTCCCCTTCCCTGAGAAGTGGAACTTTGCACGTGAGTACAATTTTGCTCACTTTCCTTTTTTATATTTTTGATAAACTATCAGTACCGTGACTGTTTCTTTTATTTTGCAGCAACCATGGGAACCGTCGAGAATGTCTTCGATTTCTGTGATTGGGTAGGAAAATTGTTGTTGATCGCTCCTTTAGAAGAACGTTCTTGGAAGTACCTCTCTTTGAGGTTTGGTTGGAAGGTGAAAACCCATGGTAAGTGAGGTTTTTCTTACTTCTTCCCTTTTTGAGCTTTATCTGATCCCTTTCATTTGGTAGGGTCTCCTGCTCGTGGAATTTCTGTTGCGGCTATGTCCGCTTCAAAGTTGTCCCTGGTAAGGCTCAGGAAATCATTGTTGGCTCCTTCTCGTCGAAAATGAAGGCAAGTGGGTCCCAGACCTTGGAGGATGAAGAAGATCAGGAGGAGGGTTAGTTGATTCATAGGTCGCGAAGGAGGAGAGTCATTTCTGATGATGTCTGCGCCCGTTGTTGATCCTATCGTACCTGAATCAGAACTTTCCGCTCCTGAAGATGCAACTCCCTATCCTGTTCATAAGTCCATTGATCATCTGTTTCAACTAGGTTTTGGTACAGTTTCTGATGAAGCTCATCTTGTTATTTTCCCTCCGTCTGCCCCTGCGGAACTTTCGTTTATTTCTCTCGTTGCTGTTTCTGCTCCTCAGCCTACTCCACCCGTGGCTCCTTCACCCGTCCCTACTTCCATGCCTTCTGTTATTGAAGTAGGGTCTTCCAGCAGGGGGGTGATGAAGCAAGTAACAATTAAGGTTCCTGCGGAAGGCAGCCTCATGAAAAAGTCAGGCCATGCTGATGTATGGTTAAAGCCCTTGATAGNTATATATATATATATATATATATAATTACAGTCTCTAACTTATCCTTTAATGCAGATCAATCTTGTAGGCACATAATTAATGAAGAGAGTCGTTAAAATGGAGCAATCAGAAAATGACTTCTATATCGAGGCTGACAATTGGAAGGAGAAGTACGAGAGTCTACAGCTTGATATGGAGGAAATGGAGGAGGAGAAATGTACCTTGGAACAACATATCAGAGTTATTGCAGCGGAACTGGTCATAGAGAAGGCGTCTTCAAATCAGGCAGGTAAGGATAAAAGCATCTTGGAGTCTTCCTTTGCAGAGCAGCTTTCCCAAGCCACCGAAGAGATTAGGAGCCTAAAGGCTTTGTTGGATCAAAAGGAGGCTTAATCTGGTGAACTCGTACAATTTCTTACCCAGACCCAAGAAGACCTCCGTAAATCTTCAGATAAGGTCCAGTTTCTAGAAAGATCCCTTGCTCCTTTGCAGGCTTCTCATGATGCTGTCGTGGTTGAGAGAGATGAGCTAAGAGCCGAAGCTGAACAATGAGAGAAAGACTACGAGTATCTTGAGGACAAAGCAGTTGTCGATGTTAGTTGGGCTTATTTGAATTCCCGACTTGACACATTGACGGAAATGGGCCAAGAGAATTTTGACGTGGAAGCTGAAATTGCCAAGACCAAATAGAAGATTGAAAAGTCTCGGCAGAGTCAGAACTTATCATCACCTGAAGTTGAGGTCCCTGATGAAGCTACTGCACAAGCCTCGCCATCTCAATCCTCTCCTTCTGCCAGCGAAGATAACCCCCCCCCCCCCCCC
>ML290981.1:0-47382 GCA_005239495.1 Nicotiana undulata | reverse complement strand
CTTTTACCCCTCTAAATGTGGAAAAGGGAAAGAGGGAAAAAAACCCCCCCCCCCCCCCCCATATAGTGAAAGAGTTTATGGAACTTGGTCTCCTTTTTTTTTTGGAACAATTGGTGGTTACCCACGGTCCCATTAGGAGTAAATTTTGGTCCTTGTAAGTCCCCAACTGACAACTTAGGGGCAACTTTTGTACAAACAAATCCGGCTTAGACTAAGTTAATACTTAGTTCTTTGCCGTAAAATTAATATTAATATCAGCATGACTTTCGATTTCTTTAGTTTTTGTTTTACTCCTAAGTCTTTGCATACTTTGTTTTAGGATTTTTGTTTTACCCCTTAGTTTTTGACTTTGCATTGAAAAATGCTTTGATTTATCGTACCTTTTTGTAACAGGCTCGATTTTATGGTGTAAATATACAAAAGAGAGATAGGAATTTCACATGTTTTTTCTGAACAATGTTTTGAAGAAAGTCTTTGTATTATTTTGAACTTTCGTAATATCTTACATGTGTTTGAGTATCGTCTATAACTCTTTTATAATTGTTTTTCTTACAACAGATTTGGTATAAATGTGAAGGTATGAATTTGTACCCGTAACTATTTCTTTTGCAACAGTTTTTGAATAAATACAAGGGTAATACTTTTTTTTTAATTCGTAATTGTTTTTATTTACAACAATTTTTGAATAAGTACAAGGACATGAATTTTTAACCCATAACTAACATTCTGCCTTTGACCTAAACATTCGTTTACATTTACGAATATGTTTTTTGAAGGTTTCTGAATCAAGCTTTGTGTTTTTGTCTTTGGCTCTTTAATTTTACTCATAACTCTTGACTTGTTGGAAAATGGATCTTCAGGCTTGAGTTTTGACTTTTTTGATAGTCTTCTTTGCTTCTTCTTCGCCTTCCATACTGTATAGTCACCCAAGTGTTTGATATTTAAAGAATGAAATCTCGAGCACTTGACTATTCCTTCATTGTGGTCCTTTCCCTGAAAAGAAAAAACATACGGGACTCGAAGGTATATAGTTTAGATGATGACTGCTTAACCCTTAAAAACGTCCATCAGAAAGTTGTAACCCGGGACCGGGAATTCAGTTACTTCCTCGTGTCTATGCAGGTCTAATATCATCATCTGGTGATGGGTTAGCTTTTTTTCCTATCATCTAAAATGGTTAGTAAAATTTTAACTGTACAAAAATGAAAGCGATCGTAATGATACCTGACCGGGGGTATCTCTTTTACTTAGAAGTAATACTTCTTCAAATGAACAACATTCCAACTTGTTGGTAAAATTCTGTCGTCCATAGTCTCCAGCTCATAAGCGCCTTTTCCAGCAATGCCACGGACTTTGTAAGGTCCTTCCCAATTTGGATTTAGCTTTCCTACACCGACTTCCTTTGTTGATTGGAAGACTTTTTTAAGGACGAAGTCCCCAATTTTGAAATGTCTGAGGTGAGCTTTCCAGTTGTAATATCGCTCTATAATTTGTTTTTGAGCTGCCATACGTATTAATGCAGCTTCTCTTCTTTGCTCGAGCAAATCCAGATTTGTTCTCAACTCGTCGTTGTTTGTTTCTTTTGTTGCTGTTGTGAATCTTGAGCTTGGTTCGCCGATTTCCACCGGTAATAAAGCTTTTGAACCATAAACAAGCACGAATGGAGTTTCTCTCATGGCTGTTTTTGTAGTAGTTATGTAAGCCCATAATACTGCCGGTAACTCTTCTGGCCAATTTCCTTTGGTTTTTTCCAACCGTTTCTTTAAATTGTTGACAATGATTTTGTTTGTCGACTCGGCTTGCCCATTATCCACGGGGTGATATGGTGATGAAGTGATTCATTTGATTTGCCAGCTTTCGAAGAATTCTGTGATTTGTGAGCCTATGAATTGTGGGCCATTGTCACATACGATCTCCTTTGGTATACCAAAGCGACATATTATGTGTCGCCATATAAAGCTTTTCACTTCTTTTTCTCGTACCTGTTTAAAAGCGTCTGCCTCCACCCATTTTGTGAAATAATCTGTTAATACAAGTAAGAACCGTACCTTTCCTTTGGCTGGAGGAAGAGGTCCCACTATATCCATACCTATCACGACCCAATTTTCCCTCTGTTGAGTATCGTGACGGCACCTAGTCTTAGGGACTAGGTAAGCCTAACCTTTAATGAATAACAACAAAAAATAAAGAAAATCAAATAGTTTCAATATGAAAACCTTTGCATAATTTTACAATTTTTTCCCCAAAATCGGTAGTACAAGTCATAAGCTCTATAGAGTCTATTACAACTTCTAGATACAACTATTTAGGAATAAGTAAAAATAGTATAAAAACAAAATATGACAGTGACTCCGAAACCCGCAAACGCTGTAGCGGTTTTACCTTGAGTCTCCACAACAACAACCGCGCTGCTAGCTATCGATCAACCACTATGCAAAACCTAGGATCTGCACAAAAAAATGTGCAGAAGTGTAGAATGAGCACACCACAGCAGTGCCCTGTAAGTATCAAGACTAACCTCGGTGAAGTAGTGACGAGGACTAGTCAAGACACCACTGGTCTAATAAGTAAATAGGCATGATATCAGAATGACAGGATGTAACATCTATCTAATGAAGGCACAACGTAACTAATAAAAATGGGGAAGGAAATGCAACCAATAACAACAAAATATCACAATAATGCACCAAGAATGTACGAGAACACCCCGAAACCGGGAAATCACATTACGGTAAGAAAAAGTAATAATTCAGCACCGCAACAGTTTTATATCATGGAGCCTTATCCAACAACCCCAAGTGTCTTTGGAAAATACTTCGAGTGTAAACCTTCACCCGTAAGCTTGTATTGAAATCCTTGAATATAATCATTCAAATAGAAAACTCTCTTTGAAATATACTTTTCTCTGAGTATATATACATATATTTTTAGAAAGAAAATCTTTAAACATAGTTCTTTCAAAATACATAGTTTCCAAATAAAAGTCCTTCAGACATAGTTTTCTTTAAGATAATTTATTTTCAGCTATACTTTTCAATATATATCTTTCGATCATAATCCTTTCAAGGTAATTCTACCGGAACTCGGTTCGTAGCTTAGAATTTGTCATGCAGTACAGGGGGAAAGCTCCCAGAATACGTCTGTAGTCCCAATTTAAATATGCGATGCAGTACAGATGAAAGCTCTCGGAATACGTCTGTAGTACCAATTTAAATATGCAATGCAGTACAGGGGGAAAGCTCCCGGAATACGTTTGTAGTCCCAATTTAAATATGCAATGCAGTACAGGGGAAAGCTCCCAGAATACGTCCGTAGTCCCAATTTAAATATGCGATGCAGTATAGGGGGAAAGATCCCGGAATACGTGTGTAGTCCCAATTTAAATACGCAATGCAGTACAGGGGGAAAGCTCTTGGAATACGTATGTAGTCCTAATTTAAATATGCAATGCAGTACATGGGGAAAGTTCACCGAATACGTCCATAATCCCAATTTAAATATGCACTGCAGTATAGGGGGAAAGCTCCCGGAATACGTTCGTAGTCCTAATTTAAATATGAAATGCAGTACAATGGAGAAAACAACCAGAATATGATAGAAACAACGTACGTTGCCACAACAAGCGCAAAGCAACAAAGACAGAAATGCCAAATGCGACAAGCAAATCAATACAAGAACTCAAATCACAAGGATGGTAAAACTCACTCATAAGAGGTAGCCACTGAAGGAATGCCAAGCACAAAGAGAAATAATGTAACGAAGGGAAAACAAAATGATATAGCAACGATTCACAATATTCTAGTTCACAACAATGAGAAACCAAACCATCCTGGCAAGGGAAAACAACTATAACCAATCTCGCTTAGCAATTAACTTCACGGAATAAAACTCAACTTGAACAATGCTTAGTAATAGGCAACACCAAGGAAAAATACCATCAACATGGAGGATTATCAAACTAAACCTAAGTAGCACTTAAGGGAACATATAAATCACAGTACACGACTCACGGGCATGCTTGACACTCACGCATAGATATTCCAATTACTGCTAAGAAATTATAGGACGAGATTATACTAATTCTAGTCAAATAGACAATTTATGAAGGAAGATATAGCATGATGGTAGAAGAGGTAAAAGGTTCAGTTAAGTCAATTAAGATCAAATAAACAACAAAGGGAAACTAAAAGCACGAAAAATCTAATTCAAGCAGGAAGGGATGAAACTAGCAACCAGGAACTCAGTCACAACAAATTTCAACTTCCTACACAGGGAATATAAGGACCTAAGAATCCTAAAAATGCCAACCTATTTGCAAATAAGTCTGATTACACACTCGTCACCTCGTGTACACGGGCTACAATCAACATAGAATACTCAATCCTAAGGGGTAATTCCCTCACACAAGGTTAGGCAAGATACTTACCTCAAAGACGACAACCCAGTACTCAAAAATAGACTTCTCGAGTGAAAAGACCTCCGGACGGCTCAAAATCAACCAAAGAAACTTCAAAACACACATAAATCGAATAAGAAACTATTCCGAATAATAAAGTTTCGATCTTTACAAAAATATAAAAATCGACACAAAAGTCGACCCCTAGGCCCGCACCTCAGAACTCGTCAAATTTTACAAAAAGCTGAATACCCATTCCGGTACAAGTTCAACCATATAAATTTTATCAAATTCTGATACTATTTGGTCCCTCGAATCATGACTTTTCATTTTAGAAATTTTCTTTCAAAACTCACATTTTCCTCAAACTCAAAACACAAATTAAATGATGAAAATAAAGATAAAGTCATGGAATATATTTGATTCTAGTTGAAGAACACTTACCCAATCGAATTGTGTGAAAAACCCTCAAAGAATCGCCAAGACCCGAGCTCTAGAAGTCAAAATGTGATAAAAATGGCTTAACCCTCGATTTTGAAGATTTATAATCTGCTTAGGTGTTTTGTGCATCGCGATCGCGGAAAACGAGATGCGATCGCGTAGAAGGAAATGGCTGCTGGTCTAAAATGTGTTACGCGATCACGGATTAGATTATGCAATCGTGTATAAGGAGTAGGCTAGCTTTTGCGATCGCGAAGGGAATCATGTGAACGCGAAGAGTAACGGGTACCAGTGCCTAAGGCCTGGTTTCTACTACGCGAACGCGGAAGAGGGGATGCGAACGCAATGAGGAATTTTATGGATTCACGCGATCGCGAGGGTCTTTATGTGAACGCGATGAAGGAATTTGAGGCGATCAATAGAGACACATCGCGATCGCGATGAAGAACTTCAGACACCAGAAGATTATAGTCCAAAAATGGAAGAAAATGGCATGTAGCCCATCCAAAATACACCCGAGGCCCTCGAGACCCCGTCCAACCACACACACAAGTAATATAACCTCACACGTAGTTTCTAGAGGTTTCAAATCACATAAAACAACACCAAAACGACAAATCAAACCAAAAATCAAACTTATGAATTTTCAAATATCAAAACTCGTGCCGAAACCTATCAATTCAACCCTGAATGACGTGAAATTTTGAAGACAAGTCAAAACTAACACAACGGACCTACAGACACTCCCGGAATTCCATTATGAGCCCGATATCAAAATTTCACCTATCGGCCGAAATCGCCGAAATTCTAACTTTCGCCAAATTACCTCAAATTACACTACGGACCTCCAAAACCAATTTCGGACGTGCGCCTAAGTCCACAATCATCATACGAAGCTGTTGACATCACCCAAAATGCATTCCGAGGCCGTTATACAAAAGTCAAACCTCCGTTCATCTTCCATCACTTAAGCTTCCAAAATTGAAAATTTTCTCCCAATCTAACTCTGGATCATATGGTAACTGAATCCAACCATGAACGCAGGTCGATACACAATGTGAAGCTGTTCAAGACCTTAATCCATCAAACGGAGCTTAAATTCTCAAAATAGTCGGTCAGTTTGTTACAATGCCCCATTTCATGAATGGCCACGGTAACACCACTGGGTGGAGTAATTCTGTCGGTCGATGCAAAGTGTTGACATTTGTCGCATTTAGCTATGAAATTCTTAGAGTCTTCTTCCATTTTAGGCCAATAGTACCCTACTCTGATCAGGGTTTTAACTATGGATCTTGCTCCTGCGTGGTTTCCGCAATGTCCTTCGTGTACTTCTTTCATCACGTACTCTGTTTGATTGGGTCCATGGCACCTTGCTAGGGGACCTCCAAACATTGTGCGGTATAAAGTATCACGGACTGGGCAGTACCGTGTAGCTTTCCGGCGAAGTGCTTGAGCTTCTTTTTTATCTTCAGGCACGGTACCATTCTGCAAAAAGTGTACAATTTCTTTTCTCCAATCCCAGGTTAAATTGTTAAAAGTTACCTCATTTTTGTCCTGGTCGATTGTTGAATGAAATAAGTGTATCACAATAGAATTGTCTTTATTTGTTACGTCGGTAACTGCTGCGAGGTTAGCCAATGCATCTACTTCTGCATTTCCCTCCCTGGGTATTTGCATAACCTTCCATGACTGGAATTGTCTTACTAGGTCTCGTGCCTTTTCCAGATATTGTTGCATCTGAGCCTCTCTAGCAGTATAAGTCCCCTACATCTGGTTTACCACTAGTTGAGAGTCACTTTTGATTATGATCTGCTCAATTGAGAGTTCTCGTGCTAGTTCGAGCCCTGCAATGACAGATTTGTACTCTGCTTCATTGTTAGTTATGGGATAACATTTAATAGCATGTCTTATCTTTTCACCCGTAGGTGATATTAGAACGATTCCCAAATCGGATCCTTTTACATTGGAAGTGCCGTCAGTAAATAAGGTCCATATTCCTGGATTAGTCCCGTTGAAGATTTGTAACTCTTTTTCCACTTCAGATATTATGCTAGTATTAAAATCAGCGACGAAATCACCTAAAATTTGAGATTTTATTGCAGTCCCAGGCTAATATATTATGTCATGTTCGCTTAATTATATTTCCCACTTAGATAATCTTCCTGATAACTCTTGTTTATGCAAAATATTTCTCAGTGGATATGAGGTCACGACAGTAATTGGATGACACTGAAAGTACGGTCTTAGTTTTCTAGTTGCCACGATGAGAGCTAAAGCTAATTTTTCTAGATGGGGATATCCAGTTTCAGCATCTAATAAAGATTTGCTTACATAATAAATTGGAGATTGTTTACCTTTGTCTTCTCTTACCAATACTGCACTTATGGTAATTTCTGCAACGGCAAGATAGACATATAGCCTTTCCCTCTCCTTTGGTTTAGACAGCAGCGGGGAATTTGATAGATAGGCCTTCAAATCTTTGAGAGACTGTTGGCATTCTTCAGTCCATTCGAACTGGTTCTGCTTTTTAGAACTGAAAAGAATTTAAAACTCTTCTCTGAAGACTTGGAGATGAATCTTCCTAAGGCTGCAATCCTACCTGTTAGTCTTTGAACTTCTTTTTTGCTCGTACGTATATCAGGTATTTCTTCAATAGCTTTAATTTGAGTAGGATTTACTTCAATACCTCTATTTCATACAAGGAAACCCAAAAATTTACCCGATTCTTCGCCAAAGGCACATTTTTCTAGATTTAATTTCATGTTATACCTGTGTAAGATTTCGAAGGTAATAGAAAGATGATGGAAATGATCTTCTGCTTGTGCTTATTTCACCAGCATGTCATCAATGTATACTTCCATTGTTTCCCCAGATGTTCCTGGAACATCTTGGTCACTAGCCTTTGATATGTGGCTCCGGCATTTTTCAGGCCAAAAGGCATGACTTTGTAACAATAAGTCCCCCTGTTTGTAATAAAGGAAAAAATTTCCTCATCTGAGGGATCCATTTTTATCTGATTATAACCAGAGTACGCATCTAGAAAGATTAACAATTCATGACATGCAATGTCATCAATTATTTAATTATGTGTGGTTATGGAAATGAGTCTTTAGGGCATGCTTTATTCAAATCTGTATAATCTAAGCATACTCTCCATTTACCATTCTTTTTGGGTACCACTACGGTGTTAGATAACCAATTAGGATATTTTACCTCACATATTAAACCAATTTTCAAGAGTTTCCGTACCTCTTCGTCGATCACTTGATTCTTGAATGGACCTTGCTTTCTTTTCTTTTGCTTGACAGGCACGAAGGATGGATCTTCATTTAGTTTATGAGTCATCACTTCTGGAGGTATACTTGTCATATTTGAATGAGACCAAGCAAAACAATCTGCATTAGCTTTTAAATATTCAATTAACTTACCTCTTCTCGTGGGGCTTAGCCTTGTGCCTATATGATCTTTTCGCTCAGGCTCCTGCTCGATCAGTGGAATAGCTTCGAGCTCCTCAATAATTGTTTTGATATGCTCGTCTTCTTCTGGTTCCTGAATGACATCATGTCTGGAATCCATATCCGTAGGTTTTGATGCATCTTCTGTGGTGATTTGGTTCACCTTTTCTTTATTATTTTCTTTTGTATCTATTTGAATGGTTTCCTCATCTTTTGATTCTTTTGCTACCTTTTTTTTGTTGGAATGTACTACTGAATTTATGTTCCTTGAGGTATGTTGATCGCCTCGAATCTGTTGAATTCCCTATTTAGAAGGGAATTTAATTACCTGATGTAAAGTAAATGGTACTGCTTCCATGTCATGGATCCATGGTCTCCCCATGATTACGTTGTAAGCCATATCAGTATCAATGACTTGGAATTTCTTACTTTTGATAACTCCTTCCGCATAGGTACTAAGCTCAATTTCTTCTTTTGTTATGACTGTAGAGTTTTCGAACCCATATAAGGCGCGTGCTTTTGGAATTACACGATCCTCCATTAGCATCTCTTCCACAACTCTCAACAAAATGATATTGACTGAGCTACCTGGATCAATCAACACTCTTTTTACGTTAGTGTCATGTATAACTAAAGTTATTACCATTGCGTCATTGTGTGGGAGCAATAATTCGTTGGCATCTGCACCGTCAAATGATATATTGTCTGCTCCCACGGTTTCACAAATCCGCTTCCCGTGTGTAATTGTGAACTTGGTTGTTCTTTTGCAAACTACATTGTTCACCTCTTCTCATCTGTGTATCACATTCACTGTTCTCTTTGGAGATGGTGGCTTTGGGGTCTTTTGCATGTTCTTCATATTTGCATGTTTACCTTTTTCACTAAACAGTTCTGTTAGACAACCTTGTTTTAATAACTGTTCTACCTTACCTTGCAATGACCTGCAATCTGACGTTCTATGTCCATGATCGTTATGGAATTCACACCAGAAGTCTGGATTTCTTCTATTTGGATTCGATCTCATTTCTTTGGGCCATAGAACTTTATCACCCATGTTTCTTAATACTGTAATTAACTCAGAAGTACTTACATTGAAGTTCTAGTCTCCAATTCTTGCGTTACCTCTATTTCGTTCATCTCGATCCTTTCTGGATCTTGATGAGGATGATCTTGTATCTCTATTTGACAGTCTCTATTCTGACTGTGTGTTTTCAAATTTGGAACGAGTTTCTCGTCCCGAAGGTCCCATATATGGATCGTAGCTGTTTTTACCAGTTCTTCCTTCTGGTTCGGAGCGTCTAGAACTGGTCCTGTCTTCTGCTTTTGATTGAGCAATGGTATCCTCTTCTATCCGTAACTTGGTGCTATACTTGTTATATACATAGTTCCATGTTGTGGTTGGGAACTCTCTCAAGCTTTCCTTGAGTCTTCTCGTGGCTTCTGAGCTTCTATTATTTAAATTACTTACAAATGCCATTGCTGCCCAATTGTCAGGCACCCTTGGTAGCAGCATTCTTTCTCGTTGAAACCTGTCTACAAACTCACGGAGAAACTCCGTGTCTACTTGTGTAATGACCCAGCCGGTCATTTTGCGTATCACGATCCTATTTCCTTAAATTAAACCTTCCATAGAGGCTATTCGTGCTTTAAGACTCGCGGGAGCGGGTGGTTCGGGATTTGGGAATGATTTGGATGGTTTAGGAACACTTGGTTCCTTAAGGCTGGCATATTTGGCCAAGTTTGACTTCAGTCAACATTTTGAGCAAACGACCTCGGGATTGAGTTTTGACAGCTCCAGTAGCTCCGTATGATGATTTCGGACTTGGACATATGTTCGGCTCGGGTTTCTGATGACCCGGGAGCGTTTCGGCGCCCGAAATAGAAATCAGGATTTCCTTAAGTTTAGAATTTGGCCTGGAATGGGACTTCATGCTATCGGGGTCCGAATGGAATTTCGGGATCGGCAATAGTTTTGTATAATCATTTGCGGCTTGTCAGCAAAATTTGGGGTCATTTCGAGTAGTATAGACTCGTTCGGCGCAATGTAATGAATTCTACAATTTCAAAGTTCTTAAGTTTGATTAATTTGGTTTAGGGGTTGAATTTTGAGTTCCGTTGTTGTTTTTAATGTTCCGGAAGTTCGAGCGAGTACGTATCATGAATACAGACTTGCCTGTGCTTTTGGGAGGGGTCCCGGGGGGCTCGGGGGTGTTTTAGATCCCCGGGAGCTAAGTTAGAAAAACAAAAAATTCCTGTCTGGTTTCCTTCTCTGCGATCGCAGAGGGATGATTGCGATCGCAGAGAGGGATTTCTTTTGGGCTAAATTTTGTTCTCTGTGATCGCATACATCACCCTGCGATCAAATAAGTCTCTTCCCCCACTCTCTACGATCGCAGACCTCACTCCTACGATCGCATAAGCCTAACTCCCCACTCTCCGCGATCGCAGACCTCCAGCCGTGATCGTAGTGGTCTGGCAGCTTGGTCTCTGCGATCGCAGGCCTGATGCTGCGATCGCAGTGAAGGTTTTCCTGGGCAGTATTTAAATGTCCAATTATGGGATTCTTCTTCATTATTCAATACCCAACCTCCATTAGAACTCCTCAAAGCTAGGGAAAAGCTGTCCAAGGTCAAGTCCTTCCAAGTTAGTATGATTTTCTCTCTAAATCATGAACTTATTATGGAAATCTAACTAGTTATCTATTAAAATATCAAATCATGGGAAAATTGGGTAGAAAATTCTAGGGCTTTGATAATTAGTGAATTATCCCTTTTTAGCCATGAATTCCTAAATGAATTATGTAATTACGATCCTTGGGCTTCGGGTAATTCATTCCTTCGAGAATTTTCAAAATCCGAACGCGAGGGCCCGGGGTCGAAATTTCAAAAACCTTCAAGAATACTATATTTTGGGATTTTCTTGTTAGTTCTTATTATTGGAGCATAAATTGATTCGATTATGCTATGTTTGGCTAGCTGTGAGCCGTCGAGGATAGTTTCAGAATTTCGGGCGCATCTTTGGATCCGGTCCTTGGTCCGAGGAGTGCTTTTAGCGAGGTAAGTCTCCTTTCTAACCTCGTAAGAGGGAAATTGTCCATCTAGGTAACCTTGTTTGCTATGTGATCTTGTTTGGGGGCTACATACACACCGAGTGACGAGAGTCTGTACGTAGTGTCTATTACTGCTTCGTCCGGGTAGTTAGGACACAGCATGCTCATTGTTTTCCCCTGTTGTAGCATAGATATGACTTGCATACTTGTGTGATTGGTATTGTTGTCTTTGAACGTTGTGGTATTTGGCTTGATTTAAGTGTGATAAGAGAATCATGGCAGAGTGATGATTGATTATATAATGGGATCGGGCCGTACGCCACGACAGAGTGATGATTGATTATACATATGGGATCGGGTCGTACGCCACGGCGAGATTGAGACTACCAGGGTGGGATCGGGTGGTACGCCACAGCGAGATTGAGACTACCAGGGTGGGATCAGGCCGTACGCCACGGCGAGATTGAGAATACCAGGGTGGGATTGGGACGTACGCCACGGCGAGATTGAGACTACCAGGGTGGGATCAGGCCGTACGCCACGGCGAGATTGAGAATACCAGGGTGGGATTGGGACGTACGCCACGGCGAGATTGAGACTACCAGGGTGGGATCGGGTCGTACGCCACGACGAGATTGAGTACCATATGGGAGCGGGTCGTACACCACGGCGGATACCAAACTTGTTTGATTTGAGATTGTTATTTGATGCCGAATGTTGATGTACTTGATTATTTGTTTTACTTGCCCACAGTTTGCTTTACATCCTGCTTACTTTACGACTGTTGGACCTTAGTGAGTATCGAGTCGACCTCTCGTCACTACTTCTTCGAGATTAGACGGGATACTCACTGGGTACATATTTATATATATGTACTCATGCTGCACTTTCTTTCCTTTTCTGTACTTGACTGTACAGGTCCGGAGGCTGGTCCATCTGATTTTCAGGCCGGTGCCAGATATTGATAGCGTGGTCAGACTTCACGGTGAGTTGCTTTCCTGGCGACTTCCTAGAAGCACCCTGGAGTTTCTTTTGTTATGCTCTCTGTCTATTTCATTCAGACTGAGACCCTGTATATGTTGTAGTCATTGTATATTCAGTAGTTTCCCGCGACACTCGTGACACTAGTTCCTAGCACACACGCGGTATATATATTTTTGGGGTTTTGGGATGTATATCTATGTATATGTTTTATTTCGGCCTTGTATCTACTATGATTTTACCTTCACTCAAGACTAGTATCATGTTAGTTGCTATAAACTGGTAACCATTGACTTGTTTGATCGAATGGGAAGGGTATCACTTAGTGAGAGTTATATCGGCTTGCCTAACCCCGCTGTTGGGCGCCATCACGACCTGAATTAGGATTTGGGTCGTGACAACTTGTTTTATTTTGAATGTCTTCCATTCTTTTTTCGGCTTTTTGTGCACCGGAATAAGCTTTTATAAAAGAATCTGCAAGCTCAGAAAAAGAGTCAATAGAATTTTCGGGTAAAAGAGAATACCACATTAGCGCTCCTTTGGTGAGTGTTGCTCCAAACTTCTTGACCAGTACTGATCCAATTTCTTGTTTAGTCAAGTCTTTGCCTTTTACTCCTATAGTAAAAGCAGTGACATGATCACAGGGATCGGTTGTCCCGTCGTACTTGAGAATATCGGGCATTTTGAATTTCTCCGGAATAGGCAAGGGTGTTGCACTTGGCTTCCAAGGTTGTTGAGAATATCTATCAACGTCAATGCCCTTGATGACAGGTGGTACTCCAGGAATTTTCTCGATTCAATCGTTTTGTACCTTCACCTGTTTCCGCAAGTTTAGTAATAACGATTGTAAATCTGAATTATTGGACATACCTGGTCTTGTTTCGAGAGACTCATTCGGAGTGCCTCTACTTCCTGAGTTTGCTAATCCGGATTGTGGATTTTCCATAATTGAGGTGTTGTTAGGAGGAGGCGTAGGTGATACAGCAGGTAGCCCCCTCATGAAAGCTTGTAAGGCTTCATTCACATATTCACTAACCATTTGTTTTACAGGTTCTTGTTCTCCTGTTTGTTCATTTCCATTGTGATCATTGTTTTGAGTCATAGACCTCCCTGGGGATTGATCCCTTGAACCTCGTGGGGATCCCTGAGGTGATGGAAATGGAGTTCTAGTTGGTTGTTGGTTGTTGTCATTGGCATTCGACATGATTCACAAAAAGTTATTTGAGAAAATAAAATAAAGATTATCATATTCCCGGTAACGGGACCAATTTGTTTAACCAAAGAATTAGATTTTCTGCCAAAGCTATTTTAGGAAGTACTCGAATTTCTGATAACCAAGAGAATAAGCTAATAATTATAATTAGACTAGTAAATAGAAAGCAATAGAGATGCGTAAAAGCAAGTATATTTCGATAGTGGTTCGAACGTGTCTTTACAAGTTATATTTTACTCCCTTTTATATGGAATTTCTTAATATAACGCCTACTCTTCTTAATGATTGAGCATTAATGACTAATAATGGCATTAATGTAGCGTTATAATGGTTAATCGTAATTCTTGCGTGAAGATTATGTAACGTTTGGCCCATTGATTGAAGATCTTCGAATATGCCCTTATTCTGCCTTGATTCATTCTAACCATGTCTTTTCATGTCCTCAATTAGATTGAGGTTCCCGTATCTAATTACCTCGTGGGTATGTCGTTCTGTTCCTCTTTATCTCGTACCTCTTCGTAAAGTCTCGTCCAGTTGTTATGTTTTCATTGCTCCACATGGACTGCTTTGTCATTATAATTAGTACACGTGTGAAGCTTATTTTTACCAATACAATTTTGAGAGTAATATCTCCGATAGTTGGGCCACCTTGAGAGTAATCTATTCGATATTCGGGCCACCTTGAGAGTAATCTATTCGATATTCGGGCCACCTTGAGAGTAATCTCTCTGATATTTAGGCAGGGATGAGTATCCATCCCCTCACACCCTAAGACTGCCTTCTTCATGAAAACGCAGAAAAAGAAAAAAAGATTACATGTCGAAGATGGACTCAAAACAGGCTTGAAACTGAGGCAAATTGATTCGGACAATTGGAGACCATGCCGCTATATATAGATACATGAGCGGCTAAAGAAACATGTTTGGCCCCATGTAGGATTGCTATTGCCGCCTTTTGATTGTCATATTTTGATTGCAATTAGAATTTGACGGGGATGGAGTTCCTTCTAAAGCAAAGACTTTGCCTAAAGTTAAGGCAAATATCAAATAAAGAAATAAAATATCATATGTGACTGTTGTATTTGATCTTCTTTATCAATTAAATGTAGTAAGGTTGGAAAGAATTATTTTTTTAATCATGAAAAAAATGAGAGTTTGTGGAAATATTAAAGTTTAAATACCAACTATGTGGACAATTATCCATATATGTAATCAAATGTGAGGCTTCCCGTAGTACCATACGAGTCAACTTAACCTTATTACATAAAATAATAATTATTTGTCTACACAATGAGAGATTTTATTCTATAAATTTTGACTTAGCCTTGGAATATGTTCATATGCCGGTATATGTAGTTTTATAATAATGAACTCAACATCTGAATCAATCTCTGTGGTCTCCACTAGTAACTCCTAAAATATTTTGATATTCGAATAATAGCCTCAAAAGATCTCTTTTATCAAATCATGGCTCATGGCCAAACCAAACTATCTGAACAAAATCATAAACATAATTTTTAATGTTAAAGCGTTTAGCGATTCAACATTCGTCTTTGAAAGGTACCACGACGGTATTCATTTATCAAGTTTAAAAGAAATATTTTTATGAAAATACGTCTTTATCACTCAAACATGTTATAATCTTATAATACGTAAATTTTAATAAAACTTATAATTCTACCTCAAGTTTCATTTGACATCAAGTCCTTGAAAATAAATTTTATTTTCCTTTATAAAATAACAAGATACTTTATATGCAACACAACTCAAGACATATGGTGACATCCGTCCTTGCTTGTCCCACAAATATGGATGTATATTTTTACAAACAATGTCATGTATTAACTCAAACCATTATTTTACAAAAAATCCCTCGAGAAGTGAAGTTTTAATCAACTACTTCGTTTTCACTCTAATTTCAATAGTAAGCTTCGAATTCCATTTTGACATTCCAACGTCCTCCACACATCACAATCGCATAGGTATAATTAATTCGTATTAATACTTTCCATTTCGACTCATATCTTATACTTAAATTCAAAATTTTGTCAAGTAAAGATACTATCCCAAGGTATTCATACAACTATTTCAGGTACGTTTTTGGAACTCATTAATGAAATTGAGATCATCTAATACACTATAACATGTATTTATCTTCCCAAGTTACTAGTCTCCTTCTCCAATAATACCTCCATAGTCAAAAGTAAGGTTTTTCGATTATACCCTTCTAACTACCTTCTCAACTCATAAATAATATTATAACACTCATTTAAACTTTATAAATAAGTCTCGAGTAGTTGGAATTACCTTTAGAAGCAAACCCTAAAAAATTTCTTCTTTTGATATTCTTGGTTGATTTGATGAAATCTAGCAAACCCAGGAATATTATAATGTTAATACCGGAGTTAATCATTTTTAACTAACACAAAAGATAGATAAAAACATAACTAGTAGAATCCAAATGAAGCCTTGGTTGATATTCAGTCAAGAGCTCCAAAGAGGTACCAAAATTTGTCCCAAAATTCTCTCCCCGACCTAGGGAGTATATATAACATTCCCAGGTGAGCTACAACGCAGCTGGGACTTGAATGCACATGTGAGTGCACAGGTTGGGCAATAGACTTCCTTAGGTGCGCTCTCGTCTGCACGACTACACAGTCGGATGCTGCAATGACCCGGTCAGTCGTTACGTAGAACTTGCATTATAATTATTGTTATTTCCTTATCATAGGTTGGTTATACTGTTTATGATGTGTTAGAGTTGGTAGGCTCGGAATCGGAATGGTTGTAGTGAGAATTTAGCCACTTAGTCTTTAAAAATAGCCTTATAGTTAGAAAAGTCAACTGAGAGTTGACTTATTGGTAAACAACCTCGGAATATGGATTTTATGGCTCGGATAACTTTGTTAGGTGATTTGGGACTTAGGAGTGTGTTCGGAATATTTTTATGATGTCCGGTATAGATTTAGGCTTGAATTGGCAAAAGTTGGTTTTTGGTGAATTCCGGTCGGCAGTGAAAAATAGGCTATTGGGGTCGGAATGGAATTATGGAAGTTGGAACAGGTTTGTAATGTCATTTTGGATATGTCTGAAAAATTTTAGGTCAATCGGATGTGTTTTGGATAGTTTCGGCATCGTTGGTGGATTTTAGTAAAGATCAAAATCCTTGTATTTATTCAGAAAATTGTTATCAAATAAAACAGTTACGAATTATAAAACATTTCCCTCGTATTTATTACAAAACTGTTGTAAATAAAAATAGTTGCGGGTAAAAAACCCCCAATACTTACAAAAACTGTTATTAATGAAAAACAGGCATTTCCTTGTATTAACTCGAAAAAATTGTTACCTATGAAAAACAGTTGTGAAATACAAGTGAGTATCAAATCTGTTAAAAGAAAATAGTTGCAACATGAGTTTTAGATGATAATCGTAACACATATAAAATGTAGTGGAAGTTCAAACAAAAACTTTCCACAAAAAATATCTTTAAACATGTGAGAAATTCCTATCACTCTATTGCATTATAATGAATGAGACGTCTTCTTCATTAAAGTGTCAATCAAAAAGGGCCCTAACTCATAATTAAAGCCTATCATAAACAAAGGCTTAAATCTTATACGAACACTACACCTACTATGAAAAGGTCTGAATGATTTATGCATTTTCATGCAAAAAGTTAAGAGGTGCAAACAAAAACCTCAGAAGAACAAAACATGCAATAGACTTAAAGAGTAAAACAAAAACTCAAAGCAAAATTCTTCAAATTGCATAAATATAAAAAGAGCGGCTAAGTTAAAACTAAGTACTAACTAGTACTTAGCCGCATAATAATTACATTTTTTGGTGCCCCTAAGTTGTCAGTTGGGCCCTTTAGAGTTTCAAACTTATCCCCGATGGAGCTGGGGGTAACCATACCAATCCAAATATAAAAAAAGGGGAAAACCAGATCTTCAGTCTTCATGAGGAGGAAAGTTGACTTCTTCAGGAGGAACGGCAGCAGCTTGAGGCAAAGAAGCATGAGCAGCATGAGTTTCATCAGTGGATGGAGAAAGATCAAGACCTCGCTAGGTCTTCTCCATGGCCTCTTTAATTTTAGCAATTTCAACGTTAAGGTCGAAACCCTCTTGGCTCATCTCCATCAATGTCTCAAGGCGAGAATTCATGTACACCCAGCTTACATCAATTGCAGCCGCCTCTTCGAGGTCATTATAATCTTTTGCCCACACTTGAAACTCGGCCCTCAATCCATCTTTCTCGGCTTCAGCAGCTTCATGGGCGGCCCTCAAGGGTACAACTGACTCTTCCAAAATTCGGACTTTGTCTAAAGCTTCATGCAGTTCTTCTTGGGTCTGGGAGAGAGTTTGTACAAGCTTACCAGAATATTCCTCCTTCTGCTCTAGCAGATGCTTCAAGTTCCTGATATCCTCCGAGGCTTGGGACAATTGTTCAGCAAACAAAGATTCAAGAATACTCTTATCCTTATCAGCTTGGCTAGAAGAAGCCTTCTCCACCGCCAATTCCATTGATGTAATCCTCAACTGTCTCCTCAAGGTATTCCTCTCCCCTTCTAAAGCATCCATATCTACCCTCAAGCCATCATATTGTGCTTTCAGATTGTCAAAATCAACCCGCAACTCTTTCAACTCATTATTCAAATTTGAAACTCTTTTCATAAGCTCTAAGCCAATAAGGTGCATCTATAAAAAATAATGATAAAACAGTTAAACAAGGTAAACTGTTTAGACATGGAAAGATGTACATATGTAAGAATAAGCTACGTTATACCTTCAAAGAAGAATGCACCACTTCATTGGCCCACGTGAGAGCTGTATGGCTGGCAAGTTTGGTTTTCTCTTCAGGACCTATCAGAGGCTTAAGCCACACCTCAGGCTCGCCCGTCTTTTTGAAAAGACTCCCTTCAGCTAGAACCTCAATCACAACCCTCCGCATCTCCCTGCTGGAAGACCCTACTTCCCTAATGGAAGGCATGGAAGCAGAAATGGAGGGAGCAGCAACAGAAATAGACGGTCTAGGAATTGAAGGAGCCACGGGCACAATAGCAGGCACAGAAGAATGAGGAATTGAAGAAACCATGGGTAGGGAAACGGCAGAAGCCGTAACGGCTAAAGGAGCAGGAACAACGGAGACACAAGAAACCGACGAAACTTCTTCTCTTAAAGATCGGGGAAAACAACAGCTAAGGGAACATCATGAAACAAATACTCGACAGAATCATGGACTGGGGACTTTGAATCATTTTCAGAAGATGAGGATCTACCTGCAGACACAGAAGAAAGAATCATGGGGGTAGACTCGTCGTCCAAAACCACCCGCCTTCTTCGTAACCGGTGTACTAAAGCACCCTCTCTCTCTTCTTCTTCCTATTCAGAACAGGGATCACCAACTTTTCTCTTTGATGAAGACGAGCTAGCAAGGATATTTTGAGCCTGAGTCAAAGACATCTTCGGGATAGATAAAGCAGACACCCCATGGACGGAAAACCCTGTCAAAAAGGGAAAAGTTAAACGAGAATAAAAGTAGGCTCAAGTAAGACAGGAAGTAAGAAAAACTCCACTTACCATGGGTCTTTACAAGCCAACAGTACTTCCCCGCGAAGTACTTCCAGGACCTTTCTTCAACAGGAGCGGAAGACAATATTTTTTCTACCTAATCACGAATACCGGAGACATTCTCAACAGTATTCATGATTGCTGAAAAGAAAAAATAGATACGGTGTTAATAACACAATCCAAGTCTAATGAAAGAAAAAAATAGATGTGAACCAAAAAAGTACTCACGTGCACGGTTCCACATCTCAAGGAAGGGAAGATTCTCTTCACCCACTAAACCAGCAGTGGGGACAGCAACATACCGGAGGTACCAACCTCTGTCTTTATCATTACCAGAGGTTACTAACACTCTTTTACTCCGAGCAGCTAGAGTAAAAACCCATTGACGAAACAAGATAGGAGAATATAAATGAATAGGATGATTGAAAGTAAAGGGAACTGAATCTAAAGAAGCCAAACTCTCAGACACGCGACAACTCGCCACACCAGCGGACCAACTTGTCCCAAATAGATATTGAAAAAACGGAAAAACTCGATGATAACTAGATCAATGGGAGGTCTAAACCCTAATGTAAAAGGATACGTATAAACAAAGGAATAACCAGTCCTATAAGACGTTATCCTTTGATTACTATTTGGGACATAAACAGGGAAATCGGGCCCCCAAGAACACTCTGTACGAACAAGAGGAACGTGACCTTCAGTTATAATAGTTGGATACCTCTCCACACTATCTAAAGAAGTAGACTCGTCTACAAGAACTGGGTTTTCCCTAGTAAAGACAAACTCGGCGGGAATAACCTCATCAACTTTGGGTTCACGAAGATGATCATCTTTACCTCTAGACGAAGAATGAGAAGATCTAGACCTAGGAGAAAGCAAATACTTAGCGGAAAGAGGAGAAACTATTGGGGAAGAAGAACCTCTAGAGGGAGTAGATCCTAAATTCCTTAGCCTACCTTCTCTCCTACTCCTAATTGGAGCAGAAGAAGATGCGAGATTTTCTACATCTATTACCTTCTTGGGTTAATTCGATGAAGACATACTTACAGAAGCAATGGAAAATTCTTTACAACAAAAGAGACAAGTTATAAAATGTTTCGTGGAAGTAACGAAAGGAAAAAAGGGTATTTATACATAAAGATAACCGTCGAAACATGGAAAACCAATGATGGAAAGTCATGATTAAAAGTGTCACTTCGGGACTGACGCAGCCGCAAAAAGCCCTAAAAAGCGATGAGTCATTGCAGAGCCAATTAGGAATGGACACGTGGAAGGAGCATTAAATGGAAGTGACAAATGACGCATGTGTTCATAGAAAGATACAATGTTTCGAAGAAAAACGGCGGCAAAATATTTCCGCCATAAATACATATCCACTTACCAAATATTAATCGACAAATATATGGTAAGTGGGGGGACTATCTGTATTGGTAAAAAAGAGTCTCACACGTAAGAAGATTCTTAACAACTCAACTAGTTACATGGACCAAGGAAAACGCAGCAGATAGACTTGATTATGTAAAGAGGTACGGGACAAAGAGGCACGGTCAATAAACCCACGAGTTCATCAACCACGGGAAACTTAATGACAAAGAATAGATACGGTCATAGTGAACCCAGACGAAGCTGTGAGCAGATTCGAGAATCAACAATTAATGACTTATATGTTACATAAATCCTATACAACAGTTACGGTTACCCTTTGCAACGCCTCATTAATGTAATAACTAGTCATTAATGAGCAATCATGATAGGAACCAAACGTTATACTAGGAAACCCCTACATAAAGGGAAGAAATGTAATCCATAAGATCATCTGAATTCTCGAATATAATCTACTTTATTTTTGCATAATACACTATTGTTTATTACTCAATTTTTCTTTATTTATCGTCTTACTTTATTTATTATCAGTAACCCGCGTTCATCCTAAATATCTTTGGTCAAGGAATCTAATTCGTTGGTTAAACATAAGTTTGAATGATCATTTATGATGTGTTGGTAAATTTAGTTGGGGTCCCGAGGGACTCGGGATTGATTTCGGTTGGTTAACGGGCATTTTTGGTCCTAAAGAACCTATTGTTTTCTGGTGTTACAGCAACTGAAGGTCCTTCATCGCGATCGCATAGAGTAATTTGGCTAGGACATTTTTGTGAATCGCGATCACAAGGATATGAGTGTGATCGCATAGGTGAGCAGCGTTGGTTAGTGTGATCGCGTAGGTCTTGGTGCGATCGCGTAGTGATAGAGAGGCGTGTGTGGTGGCTGGTCACGTGTGCTTCACGATCGCGTGGGCAGATTTGTGATCGCGTACGTTCAGGTCATAAGGAACTGCGATCGCATGGCATACGTTGCGATCGCAGAGAGTATATTTGGGCAACTGAGGAATTGTGCTTCGCGATCGCGATGTAGGTCCCGCGATCGCGATGAATAAAGACCTGGACAGTATTTAAATAAACCCTCCGCGACCAATACCCACTTTTCCACCATTTTTGGACGGGAAGAAGCTTTTAAGGTGATTCTTAAGAGAGGAAATCATTTTTCTTCATTGAGGTAAGGAATTTGGACCCTAAAACTCGATTATATGTGATTAAGGATCAAAATATCAGTGTTTAATTCATGAAAATCAGTAGAAAAAGATGGAATTAGGGCTTGAGAATATGAGACTTTCTAGGGATGATTTGAGGGATCAAACGAACTCCGATTGTAGAGTTCTTTATATGTACGGTCTAGTGAGACGATGAAAAACAACTTGGTATAAAATTTGTCGAGTTCCGAGACGCAGGCCCGGGGGTAAGCTTTTGGCTAATTTCAGATTCCATGCTAAAATTGGTATTTTTCAATTGGAATTCATTCCCTTAGCATAATTTGATGAGAAAAATCTGATCTTTATAGATTTGGAGCACTCGAAAGTAGATTCGAGAGACAAACGGGTTGTAGAGTAGCTTTTCGGGCTAGTTTGAGGTAAGTAATGTCTTTAAATCCTGTCCTGAGAGTATGAAACCCCGGACTTTACATCCTTTCACGGATTTGGAGTGACGCACACAATGGATGACGAGTGTGGGGCGTGCACGAATTGGAAATTTTGAAATAGGTCCCTTTTTAGGCAACTATTGAGTTGCAAAACTGTTTTTAAAGCCTATGTTCTATAGTATTACTATGATTTGATATAATTGGGCTGTAAGCCATGTTTGGGGCCTAGTGCCGATCTGTTTTAACCCCTTGGAGGCTATTTTACTGATATTCTCACTACTTTGAAACTATGATTTTACACTCAGTCTTTCTTGTGAAATTGTTGACACTCTTATTTGATAATATTACTATTTCTTGAAATGAAATACTATTTTGGGTCGAGAACCCCGTTTTATTCAAGGCCCGAGTGGCATGCTGAGAGTGTTTGACTAAGTGAGGCCGAGAGCCAATGTTGTAAGGATGTTATGATATGATAGAGGCCGAGTTCCTAAGAGTGATTTATGCCATGATGTGGCTTGTTTATAGCGCTTGGGCAGTAGGAGCCCCTCCGGAGTCTGTACACACCCCCAGTGAGCGCAGGTACCTACTTAGTGCGAGTGCCGAGTGATGAGTGATTGGGAGGCATGAGTGACAGTGAGGTTGCCCACAGCTTCTCCACTTCCCTTCTTCATATAGTTCTTAGTATTTGATTCATAAACATTATTACGACATTAGCAGAGTTAGTTTATTTCTTAGATGCTCGTGATCGGTTGACTCCAGTCTTGGGGTTTTTTTTAGACAGTATATTATATTATAATTGCTTAAAGACTTAGAGAAAAATGTTAATTGCTTATTTTGCTGATTATTATTGATTTTTGAATTATTATAATAGAACAAACTTTTAGTAATGTGATGGTTGGCTAGCCTAGTTCTACGATAGGCGCCATCATGACCTGTTAGGATTTGGGGTCGTGACAAGTTGGTATCAGAGATCTAGGTTACATAGGACTCAACGGTCATGAGCAGGTTTAGTAGAGTCTTGTGGATCGGTACGGAGACGTTTGTACTTATCTTCGAGAGGCTGCAGAACTCTTAGGAAAAATCTCATTTTCTTGAACTCTTTCGTGCCATTATATTGGTTCTTTAAATATAAACTACTGTTGTTCATTCTCTCACAGATGATGAGGACACGCACTACCGATCAGGGTTACCAGACACCAGCCAGACCCACAAAGGGTCGAGGCCGTGGTGGAGTTAGGGGACCAGCCCGTGCAGCAGCCGGGGCAGTACCAGTGGATCCCCCTATCATTCAGGATCAGGTTCCCCCCAAGGGTGCTCCAGCAGGAAAGGCTCAGGCACCGGCAGCGCCTATTGTTATTCCGGGTCTTCAGGATACCCTGGCTCAGATATTGACGGTGTGTACCAAATTAGCTCAGGCAGTAGCTATGTCTACTACTGCCACTACAACTCAGGCCGGGGGAGGCATTCGGACTCCAACTGCCCAAACACCTAAGCAGGCTATACAGGGTATTTAGGCACCAAGGGTAGTCCCAGCCCATCAGGTTACCCTAATTCAGGACTATGTGGTCCCAGCTATGCTCGAGGATGAGCAGTGTAGGCTGAGAGGTTCAGTAGACTTCAGCCTCCGACTTTTAGTTGCACAGAGGGTGAGGATGCCCAAGGTTTTCTGGATAAATTCCAGAGGATACTACGTACTTTGGGTATTTCGGAGACTAGTGGGGTCTTATTTGCTACTTTTCAGTTTGATGGTGCTGCTTTCACTTGGTAGGAGGCATTTGAGAGGCGTATGCCGGTTGGTTCAGCACCTCTTACCTGGCAGCAGTTCTCCATAATCTTTTTGGAGAAGTATGTTCCTCAGTCCCACAGAGAGGAGCAGCGCAGGCAGTTTGGGCAGTTGCGCCAGGGAGAGTTATTAGTTACTCAGTACGAGATGAGGTTTTCCGAGTTGGCTAGACATGCTTCTGAGTTAGTCCCTACTGATAGGGAGAGGATCAGGAGGTTTGTAGATGGTCTCACGTATCAGCTTCACATTTTTATGACCAGGGAGAGAGTGTCTGGAGCTACATTTGAGCAGGTTGTTGACATTACTCGGGACATTGAGTCAGTTCATAGGCAGGAGCGTGAGGAGAGGGAGGCCAAGAGGCCTCGAGAATTGGGTAGTTTCAGAGGTGGCCCTTCCAGAGAGTAGTTATAGCCCAGTAGAGGTCATTCATTTAAACCTCCTCAACCAGTTCGCCCAGCTTACAGTGGTGCATCTTCGGGGCAGGGTCCTCGCAGTTCTCATCAGGGACGTTCATCTTTTAGTGCACTTCCAGCTTAGAGCTCCTCCAGAGCATTATCATGTCATGGTTCTTCTATGCATGGTTCATCCGGCGGTTATCATGGTGGCAGGGGTTCTCTTCAGTCCCTATCTTCAGCTCCAGGTGGTTGTTTTGAGTGTGGAGAGTTCGTACATGGATGGAGGCAGTGTCCCCGTCATCCTGGTAATTCATCTCAGTAGAGGGTTCAGCCCTCAACTTCAGCCCCAATCACTTCACCACCTACCTAGGAAGCCAAGGGTGGTGGTCAGGCATCTAGAGGCCGCCCTAGAGGGAGAGGTCGAGAAGGTGGAGGCCAGCCACGTATTTATGCACTTCCGACTAGGCCTGATGTTATAGCCTTAGATGCGGTGATTACAGGTACTACCTCAGTCTTTCATAGTGACGATTTGGCTTTATTTGACCCTGGTTCCACATACACTTATGTCTCATCCTATTTTTCTCACTTTCTGAATATGCCACGTGAGTCTCTAGTTACATCTGTTTATGTTTCAACTCTGGTGGGCGATACTATTGTTGTAGACCGTGTGTATCAGTCGTGTCTTATATCTATTGGAGGTCTGGAGACCCGAGTGGACTTGATGTTACTCAGTATGGTTTATTTTGATGTGATTTTGGGCATGGGTTGGTTATCCCCATGTCATGCTATCCTTGATTGTCACGCTAAGACCGTGACCCTAGCTATGCCTGGAGTTTCGAGAGTTGAGTGGAGAGGGTCTATAGAGCATGTGCCTAGCATAGTGATTTCTTATTTTAAGGCTCAGCGTATGGTTGAGAAAGGGTGTGAATCTTATCTTGTTTTTGTGAGGGATGTTAGTAGTGAGACTCCTTCTATTGATTCTGTTCCTACGGTTTGTGATTTTCCGAACGTATTTCTGGCAGACCTTCCAGGCATGCCACCTGACAGGGATATTGATTTTGGTATTGACCTAGTGCCAAACACCCAGCTTATCTCTATTCCACCTTACCGCATGGCACCAGCGGAGTTGAAAGAATTGAAAGAGCAGCTTTAGGAACTCTTAGATAAGGGGTTCATTCGGCCTAGTGTGTCACCCTGGGGTGCACCTGTGTTGTTTGTGAAAAAGAAAGATGGCTCCATGCGCATGTGTATTGATTATAGACAGCTAAATAAGGTTACGGTGAAGAACCGGTATCCTTTGCCCCATATTGATCACTTGTTTGACCAGCTTCAGGGAGCTAGAGTGTTCTCTACGATTGATTTGAGATACGGATATCATCAGTTGAAGATTCAGGATTCTGACATTCCGAAGATTGCTTTCAGGACCAGATATGATCATTATGAGTTTCTGGTTATGTCATTTGGGCTGACCAATGCCCCAACTGCGTTCATGCAATTGATGAACAGTGTGTTTCAGCCTTACCTTGATTCTTTTGTCATTGTGTTCATTGATGACATCCTAGTTTATTCTCGTAGCTAGGAAGAGAATGCTCAGCATTTAAGGGTTGTGTTACAAAGGTTGAGGGAGGAAAAGCTTTATGCAAAATTCTCCATGTGTGAGTTTTGGCTTGGTTCGGTAGCTTTTTTGGGGCACGTGGTGTCTAGTGAGGGTATTCAGGTTGATCCGAAGAAGATTGAGGCGGTGCAGAGTTGGCCTAGACCATCCTCAGCTACGGAGATCAGGAGTTTCCTTGGTTTGGCGGGATATTACCGTCGCTTTGTGGAAGGATTCTCTTCTATTGCTTCGCCTTTGACCAGATCGACCCAGAAGGGTGCTCCATTCAATGGTCCGATGAGTGTGAGGAGAGCTTTCAGAAGCTCAAGTCAGCATTGACCACAGCTCCGGTATTGGTTTTGCCTACTGGTTCGGGTTCTTATACCGTCTATTGTGATTCTTCTAAAGTTGGTTTGGGTGTGGTATTGATGCAGTACGGTAGGGTGATTGCCTACGCGTCGAGACAGTTGAAGGTGCACGAGAAGAATTATCGAGTGCACGATCTTGAGTTAGCTTCCATTGTTCATGCCTTAAAGATTTGGCATCATTATTTGTATGGGGTACAGTGCGAGATTTTCACTGGTCATCGTAGTTTGCAGTATTTTCTAAGGCAGAAGGATTTGAATTTGTGGCAGAGAAGATGGTTAGAGCTTCTCAAGGATTATGACCATACTATTTTGTATCATCCGGGGAAGGCCAATGTAGTGGCCGATGCTTTGATTCGCAGAGCCGAGAGTTTGGGGAGTCTAGCGTACCTTTCAGCAGCAGAGCGACCTTTAGCACTTGATGTTCAGGCTTTAGCATGTCAGTTGGTGAGATTGGATTTTCCAGACCCTCCGCGGGTATTAGCTAGCATGGCTTCCCGGTCTACTCTTTATGATCAGATTAGAGCCCGGCAGTATGATGATCCGCATTTGTTAGTACTTCAGGATAGGGTCCGTCGAGGTGATGCCAGGGATGTGACTATCGGTGATGGCGATGTTATGAGGATGTAGGGCCGTATTTGTGTGCCCAATGTGGATGGTCTTCGAGAGTTGATATTAGCAGAGGCCCACAGCTCGCGGTATTCCATCCATCCGGGTGCCGCAAAGATGTATCAAGACTTGAGACAGCAGTATTGGTGGAGGCGGATGAAGAGAGATATTGTTGAGTATATAGCACGGTCTCTCAACTGCCAGTAGGTCAAGTATGAGCACCAGAGACCGGGTGGATTACTTCAAAGGTTAGATATTCGGGAGTGGAAGTGGGAGCGGATCACTATGGACTTTGTAGTTGGACTTCCACGGACTGCGAAGGTTTTTTATGCTATTTGGGTCATTGTGGATAGATTGACCAAGTCCGCGCACTTCATTCCTGTTGGTACTACTTATACTTCAGAGCGGTTAGCTGGTATTTACATTAGGGAGATTGTCTGATTGCATGGATTTCCAGTTTCTATCATTTCTGACAGAGGTACTCAGTTCACATCTCAATTTTGGAGGGTCGTACAGAGAGGTATGGGTACTCAGGTAGAGTTGAGCACATCATTTCATCCTCAGACCGACGGGCTGTCGGAACGGACTATTCAAATTTTGGAGGACATGTTGTGTGCATGTGTGATTGATTTTGGTGGTTCATGGGATCAGTTTCTGCCACTTGCGGAGTTTGCATATAATAATAGCTACCAGTCCAATATTCATATGGCCCTATATAAAGCTTTATATGGTAGGAGGTGTAGATCTTCGGTCGGTTGGTTCGATCCCGGTGAGGCTAGGCTATTAGGCACAGATCTGATTCAGGATGTGTTAGAGAAGGTAAAGTTGATTCAGGAGCAACTTCGCACGGCGCAGTCTAGGCAGAAGAGTTATGCGTACCGGAAGGTCCGGGATGTGTCGTTTATGGAAGGTGATAAGGTACTGCTGAAGGTATCACCCATGAAGGGTGTTATGATGTTCGGAAAGAGGGGAAAGCTGGGTCCACGGTTTATTGGTCCTTTTGAGGTACTTCAGAAGGTTTGAGAGGTGGCTTATAGACTTGCCTTGCCACCCAGCCTATCGAGTGTTCATCCGGTATTTCATGTGTCGATACTCCGAAAGTATGTTGGTGACCCGTCTCATGTGTTAGACTTCAGCACAGTTCAGCTCGAGGGTGACATGTCATATGAGGTAGAGCCAGTAGCAATTTTGGATCGCCAGGTCAGAAAGTTGAGGTCCAAGAATATAGATTCAGTGAAGGTACAGTGGAGAGGTCAGCTAGTGAGGAGGCTACTTGGGAGACTGAGCGGGAGATGCAGAGCAGATATCCTCACTTGTTTGAGACTCTAGGTATGTTTCTAGACCCGTTCGAGGACGAACGTTTGTTTAAGAGGGGGAGAATATAATGACCCAGTCGGTCGTTACGTAAAACATTGCATTATAACTATTGTTATTGCTTTGTCATAGGTTAGTTATACTGTTTATGATGTGTTAGAGTTGGTAGGCTCGGAATCGGAATGGTTGTAGTGAGCATTTAGCCACTTGGTCTTTAAAAATAGCCTTATAGTTGGAAAAGTCAACTGAGAGTTGACTTATTTGTAAACAACCTCGGAATGTGGATTTTATGGCTCGAATAGTTTTGTTAGGTGATTTGGGACTTAGGAGTGTGTTCGGAATATTTTTGTGATGTCCGGTGTAGATTTAGGCTTGAATTGGCAAAAGTTGGTTTTTGATGAATTCTAGTCGGTAGTGAAAAATAGGCTATCGGGGTCGGAATGCAATTTCGGAAGTTGGAACAGGTTCGTAATGTCATTTTGGATATGTCTGCAAAATTTCAGGTCAATCGGATGTGTTTTGGATAGTCTCGGCATCGTAGGTGGATTTTAGAAATTTCAAAGTTCTTAGGATTGAATCCGACGTGATTTTGATGTTTTGATGTTAATTTTGGTGTTCCGAGAAAACAACTAAGTTTGAATGATCATTTATGATATGTTGGTAAATTTGGTTGGGGTCCCGAGGGGCTCGGGATTGATTTCGGTTGGTTAATGGGCATTTTTGGTCCTGGTGCGATCGCGTAGTGATAGAGAGGCGCGTGGGGGATTGTTCATGTGTGCTTCGCGATCGCGTGGGCAGATTTGCGATCTCGTACGTTCATGTCATAAGGAACTGCGATCGCGTGGCATATGTTTCGATCACAGAGAGTATATTTGGGCAGCTGAGGAATTGTGCTTTGCGATCGCAATGTGGGTCCCCCGATCGCGATGAAGAAAGACCTGAACAGTATTTAAATAAACCCTCCACGACCAATACCCACTTTTCCACCATTTTTCAATGGAAAGAAGCTTTTGAGGCGATTTTTAAGAGAGGAAATCATTGTTCTTCATTGAGGTAAGGAATTTGGACCCTAAAACTCGATTATATGTGATTAAGGATCAAAATATCAGTTTTTAATTCATGAAAATCACTAGAAAAAGATGGAATTAGGGCTTGAGAATATGAGACCTTCTAGGGATGATTAGAGGGGTCAAACAAACTTCGATTTTAGAGTTCTTTATATGTACGGACTCGTGAGATGATGAAGAACAAGTTGGTGTAAAATTTGTCGAGTTCCGAGATGGGGGCCCGGTGGTCGGGTTTTGGATAATTTCGAGTTTTATGCTAAAATTGGTATTTTTCAATTGGAATTCATTCCCTTAGCATAATTCGATGAGAAAAATCTGATCTTTATAGCTTTGGAGCACTCGAAAGTTGATTCGAGAGGCAAGCAGGTTGCAGAGTAGCTTTTCGGGCTAGTTTGAGGTAAGTAATGTCTTTAAATCCTGTCCTGAGGGTATGAAACCCCAGACTTTACATCCTTTCACGGATTTGGAGTGACGCACACACTGGATGACGAGTGTGGGCCTTGCACGAATTGGAAATTTTGAAATATGTTCCTTTTTAGGAAACTATTGAGTTATGAAACTATNCTCACTACTTTGAAACTATGATTTTACACTCAGTCTTTCTTGTGAAATTGTTGACACTCTTATTTGATAATATTACTATTTCTTGAAATGAAATACTATTTTGGGTCGAGAACCACGTTTTATTCATGGCCCGAGTGGCATGTTGAGAGTGTTTGACTGAGTGAGGCCAAGGGCCAATGTTGTGAGGGTGTTATGATATGAGACAGGCCGAGTGCTTGAGAGTGATTTATGCCATGATGTGGCTTGTTTATAGCGCTTGGGCAGTAGGAGCCCCTCCGGAGTCTGTACACACCCCCAGTGAGCGCAGGTACCTACTGAGTGCGAGTGCCGAGTGATGAGTGATTGGGAGGAATGAGTGACAATGAGGTTGCCCGCGGGGCTGATACTGAGTGATGGTGAGGTGCTGAGGGAAATTGTTATGAGTGATGATTATGGCCCGAGGGGCAGTTCTATGGCGGTATTTTACTGAGTTTTGACTTTGATTCACTTCATTACTCAAACTGATATTACTGAGAGTTTTACTGAGAAATATTGGAAAAATTATACTTGTTTCAAAGGATTTTGTGGAAACTGGTTTTCGAACTTTTGTATACTGTATTGAGACTTGATGTTTTACTGTGTTGTGGATTGGTGTTTTGTGTTGTGTGTTTCATATACTTCAGACTTTGATTTATTTTCATTACTACTGAGTTGGCGTACTCATCATTACTCTCTGCACCCCTGTGTGCAGATCCAGGTACTGGTTTGGAGCAGTAGTCGTCCGAGCTCGTTGTCATCAGCGTTTGGGATTTCGAGGTAGTTGTCCAGCGTCCACAGCTTCTCCACTTCCCTTCTTCATATAGTTCTTAGTATTTGATTCATAGACATTATTACGACATTAGCAGAGTTATTTTATTTCTTAGATGCTCGTGATCGGTTGACTCCAGTCTTGGGGGTTTTGTTTAGACAGTAGATTATATTATAATTGCTTAAAGACTTAGAGAAAAATTTTAATTGCTTATTTTGCTGATTATTATTATTGATTTTCAAATTATTATAATAGAACAAATGTGTAGTAATGTGATGGTTGGCTAGCCTAGTTCCACGATAGGCGCCATCACGACCTGTTAGGATTTGGGGTCGTGATAGATGCATAGATTGGAAAATTCTCAGTAAATTAGCCATAACCTTTTGTATAATATTTCAAATGGAGAACGATTTGAACCTGTCACGACCCATATCTTCCTCCGTTAAACGTCGTGACGGAACCTAGTCTCTATGACTAGGTAAGTCTAGCAATTGTGGAATAATTGAAATAAAAGCAGAATTTAACAACTAAACTTAAACATATGACAATATAACAAAAAAATGTCGATCGACATGTACAAGTAAAACCAACAATACTGAGTATACACAATTCCCAAAACCCGGTAGCCATAAGTCACAAGCTCTAAGGAATGGTTCTAAGTATCTCTATACATTTGTATCTAGGAAAATAAAGATGAAACAACATAAAGAGGATATAGGGGGACTCCAAGGTCTGCGAACGCTGGCATATATACCTTGAAGTTTCCGAAAAAGTAGCAAGTACGCTCAACGAATAGCGGGGATGGTAGGTGGTACCTGGATCTGCACACAAAACATGTGCAAAAGAGTATCATGATTATACCACAACGGTACCTAGTAAGTGCTAAGACTAACCTCGGTAGAGTAGTGACGACGTTAGGTCACCGACCTACTAGGATATTACAATAATATAGAAGATATAATGATATGATGAAAGACTGAGAATTTAAAAAGGATAATTTATAGAAAATAACAACACAGAACATAGAGGTAAACAACACGGGCGCTCCCGAGATACCGTCTCATAGTCCCAAAAGTAAATACTTAACAGGTGATCTCCCGAGGTACCGCCTCGTAGTCCAAAAGAAAATATGCAAGGGGATCTCCCGAGGTACCGCTTCGTAGTCCCAAAAGTAAATGTGCAGGGGGATCTCCCGAGGTACCTCCTTGTAGTCCCAAAAGTAAATACACAGATCGAAACCGATGGAAACAACGATTAACAACAAGAATCCTACAGTTTAAGACTTATACAAATCAAGGAAAATATAAATTCAACTAAGCATGCTGCAAAGATTTCAAACAAACATTATTACACGTAGACATGCGATATTAGGCTAAACAGGATAACTACACATGCTGGGATGACTCATTTAAGGTATAACATGTTACTTGTTCAGTAAAAGCCAGATTTTCAATAATCAGCTCGTGTATGCACTCGTCACCTCACATACACGGTACTCACATATCGCAGAATTGTCACAACAGTACCAAATCCTAAGGAAATTTTACCCACACAAGGTTAGGCAAGCCACTTACCTCGGGCCAAGCTCAATCAATCAAAAAGAATGTTTTTTCCTCGATTTTCCAACTCGGAATGGCCCAAAGCTAGCCAAAAACAATTACATACTATAAATACAACTGTAATAAACTAATCTAATTAATGAAATCAAGACTTTAACAAGAATTGCAATAGTCGCCCCAAAACGTCGATCCGGGCCCACGTCTCGAAGTCAGGTAAAAGTCACAAAATATGAACATCCATTCAACCACGAGTTCCCCCATACCAAAATTACTCAAATACGATATAAAATCTCAATCATAACCCCAAAATTTGATTGAAGAACCTTCCTACTATTTCCCCTAATTTCTCACCCAAAACCTTAATAAAATGATAAAATTAACGATAGATTAGTGAGAATAATCAAAAACGAGTTAAGAATCATTACCCAATTGATGCCTCTGAAAATACCTCAAAATCTCGCCTAAATCCGAGTTGTCTATCTCAAGTTATGATAAAAATGGGAAATCCCTCGATTTTGAAATATAATCTGTTGCCCAGGTAAATCCTTCTTCGCGAACGCTGAAACTGACTCGCATTCGCGTAGCATAAAAATTCCTTCAGTCCAAAACATTTTTCGCGAACGCAGAAGCTTACATTGCCTGACACTTTGCAAACGCGAGACCCTCTTCGTGAACGCCTAGGCTAAATGCCTGATGACCCCGCGGACCAGCTTCTCTACGCGAACGCGTAGACCTAATACCTTAGAGCTTCGCGAATGTGGGACACACATCGCGAACTTGAAGAACAAAACTCCACTGGCCTCCCAGATACCTTACGCGAATGCGAGACTTCTCTCGCGAACGCAATGAAGGGAACAAGCAACTAAAGCGCCAGATTTTTCTACAATTCCAACAAGTCCAATTCTAGTCCGTTAACCACCCGGAATCCAACCGAGGCCCTGAGACCTTAACCAAACATACCAATAAGTTATAAAACATCATACAAACTTAGTCGAGCCTTCAAATCACATCAAACAATGCTAAAACACGAATCTTAATGAACTTCAAACTTATACAACTGATGCTGAAACCTATCAAATCTCGTCCGATTGACCTCAAAATTTTCACACATGTCATATTTGACATTACGGACCTACTCCAACTTCTGAAATTAGAATCCGACCCCGATATCAAAAAGTCCACTCCACGTCAAACTTCCCAAAAATTCAACTTTATCCATTTCATGCCTAATTCATCTACGGACCTCCAATTCACAATCTGGACATGCTCCTAAGTCCAAAATCATCCAACGAAGCTAACAGAATCGATGAAACTCCATTACGAAGTCGTCTTCACACAATTCCAACTATGGTCAAATTCCTAGAACTTAAGCTTCCATTTTTAGGGACTAAGTGTCCCATTTCACCACAAAACCAAAAAAAAAATCCTCCCGGAAAGTCACGTAAGCATAAAATGATACAGGGGAAGCAGTAAATAGGTGATCGGGGATAATACTCTCAAAACGACCGGCCAAGTAGTTACATCCTCCCCCTCTTAAAACAATCATTCATCCTCAAATGTGTATAGAGACATACCTGAAGTGGTGAAAAGATGAGGATAATGGTTGCACATATCATGCTTGGTCTTCCAAGTCTCCTCCTCGGTCGGCTGACCTCTCCACTGACCCTTCACGGAAGCAATGTTCTTTGACCTCAGCTTTCAAATCTGCCTATCCTAAATGGCCACCGGCTCCCCAACATAAGATAAATCCTTGTCCAACTGGACTGAGCTGAAATCCAATACATGAGACGGATCGCCGTGATAATTCAGAAGCATAGAAATATGGAACATTGGATGAACTACAGAGAATCTAGGTGGTAGTGCAAGTCTATAAGCCATATCTCCAACCCTCTCAAGAATCTCAAAAGGCCTGATATACCTAGGTCTCAATTTGCCCTTCTTTCCGAACCTCATAACGCCCTTCATGGGCAAAATCTGGAGAAGGACCCGCTCACCAACCATGAATGCAACATCGCAAACTTTCCGATCCGCATAAATCTTCTGTCTGGATTGGGTTGTACGAAGTTGATCCTGAATCACCTTATGTCCAAAGCATCCTGAACCAAGTCTGTACCCAATAGCTTAGCCTCATCCAGCTCAAACCAACCCACTGGAGACCGACACCGCCTACCATACAGAGCCTCATACGGTGCCATCTGAATGCTCGACTGATAACTGTTGTTGTAGGAAAATTCTACGAGTGGAAAGAACTGATTCGAAGAACCCCCAAACTCCATCACACACGCACAGAGCATATTCTCCAGTATCTAAATAGTGCGCTCGAATTATCCGTCCGTCTGACGATGAAATGTTGTGCTAAAGTAAACACGAGTACCTAACTCATATTGTACGGCCCTCAAAAACCACGATGTAAATTTTGTACCCCGATCAAAGATGATAGATACCGACACGCCATAAATCCTGACAATCTAGCGGAAATAAACTCGAGCAAGTTGTTCTGAAGAATAAGTAGTCATCACAGGAATGAAATGAGATGACATGGTCAGCCTATCCACAATCACCCAAACTGCATCAAACTTCCTTTGAGTCTGTGGATGCCCAACAATGAAATCCATAGTGATCCGCTCCCACTTCCACTCCGGAATCTCTAACTTCTGAAGCAATCCACCTAGTCGTTGGTGCTCATACTTCACCTGTTGGCAATTTGGACACCGAGCCACATATTCTACTATGTCCATCTTCATTCTCTTCCACCAATAATGTTGTCTCAAGTCTTGATACTTCTTCGCGACACCTGAATGAATGGAGTACCGCGAACTGTGAGCCTCTTAGAGAATCAACTCATGCAAACCATCTACATTGGGAACATATAGGCTGCCTAGCATCCTCAAAGCACCATCATCTCCAATAGTGACCTCCTGCATCATCGTGCTGAACCGTGTCCCCAAAGACAAGCAGATGGGGGTCATCATACTGACGCTCCCTAATACGATCATAAAGAGAATACTGAGAGACCACACAAGCCAACACTCAACTAGGCTAAGAAATATCCAATCTAACAAACTGGTTGGGCAAGTCCTGAACATCCAACGCCAATGGCCTCTCTGCTACTAGTAGACATGCTAAGCTCCCCAAACTCTCCGCCCGGCGACTCAAGGCATCAGCCACCATATTGGCATTCCCAGGATGGTACAAAATGGTGATATCATAATCCTTAAGCAGATTCAACCACCTCTCCTAACGCAAGTTAAGATACTTGTGTTTGAACAGATATTGCAAAGTCCGGTGATCGGTGTAGATCTCAGAAGGGACATCGTACAAATAGTGCTCCAAATCTTCAAGGCATGAACAATAGATGTTAACCGAAGGTCGTGGGCAGGATAGTTCTTTTCATGCACCTTCAGCTGTCTAGATGCATAGGAAATCACCCTACTGTCCTGCATCAACACCGCGTTGAGACCAATCCGTGATGCATCACAATATACAGTATAAGACCCCGAACATGTAGGCAATACCAATACCAGGGTCGTAGTCAAAGTTGTCTTGAGTTTTTGAAAGCTTTACTCACACTCCTCTATCCACCTGAACGAAGCACCCTTCTAGGTCAGCCTGGTCATAGGTGTTGCGATAGATGAGAAACCCTCTACAAATCAACGGTAATACCCTACCAAACTAAGAAAACTTCGGATCTCTGTAGCTGAGGACGGTTTGGGCCAACTCTACACTGCCTCAATCTTCTTCGGATCCACCTTGATCCCATCACTCGACACTACATGACCCAAAAATGCTACGGAGTCTAGCCAAAATTCACACTTAGAAAACTTTGCATATAACTTCTTTTCTCTCAAGGTCTGGAGCACAGTCCTCAAGCTGATCATGATCCTCCCGAGTCTAGGAGTACACCAAAATGTCGTCAATAAACATAATGAAGGAGTTAAGATAGGGCCGGAACACATTGTGCATCAAGTGCATGAAAGTTGTCGGGGCATTGGTCATCCCAAAAGACATCACAAGGAACTCGTACTGGCCAGACAGAGTCCTGAAAGCAGTCTTCGGGATATCTAGCTCCCGAATCTTCAACTTATGATAGCGTGAACGTAAGTCAATCTTGGAAAACACTCTGGCACCCTGTAACTGATCAAATAGATCATCAATACGAGGCAATGGATACCTGTTCTTCACTGTAACTTTGTTCAACTGGCGATAATCAATGCACATACACATAAAATGATCATTCGTCTTCACAAACAAGACTGGAGCACCCTAAGGTGTAAAACGAAGCCGAATGAAGCCCTTATCAAGCAACTCATGTAAATGCTCCTTCAACTCCTTCAACTCAGGTGGATCCATACGATATAGAGAAATAAAGATGGGCTTTGTGCCCGGCAACAAATCAATATTAAAGTCGATATCCCTGTCGGGCGGCATTCCTGGAAGATCAATTGGAAATACATCTGGATAATCCCTCACTACTGGAACTGACTCAACTATAGGGGTATTAATACTCACATCTCTCACGTAAGCTAGATACACGTCACACCCCTTCTCAACCATTTGCAGAGTCTTTAGAAATGAAATAACTCTACTAGAGTATAATCTAAGATACATCTCCACTCTAACCGTGGTAATCCTGGCATAGACAACATCATGATCTTGGCGTGACAATCAAGAATAACATAATGGGGCATATACCATACTGAGCAATAATAAATCGGCTCTAGCCGCAAAAACACTAACAACAACCAAACACGACAGGTACACACGGTCCGCAACAATAGAATCTCCCACAGGGGTAGACACATAAATAGGAGAACTCAAAGAATCACGGGATACTACCAAATGTGGATCAAGATAAGAGGACATATAGGAATACGTGGAGCCTGGATCAAATAAAATCGATGCATCTCTATGACAGGCCGGAATAATACCTATAATGACAGAGTCGGAAGCAACTGCCTATGTATGAGCAAGAAGGGCATAATATTTGGCATGGCCTCCCCCTCTAGGGCGAACTCTACCTACCTGACCTCCACCTCGAGCTGGCTGAGCGGGTGGAGTAGTAGTTGGTGCTGTAATCATAGCCTGGGGACCTGGTGGAGCACTCGGTGCCTAAGTAGTCTGTGGAGGTGCACCCCTCCTAAGTCTGGGGCAATCCTTCACCATATGGAGAGTGTCGCCACACTTAAAACAAGATTTCGAAGGGTGTGGCTGCTATGACTGGCAGGACTCACCGCTGAAAGCACCCCGTGCAATAGGTGCACTAGACACTGGTGGTGCATAATAAGGCTCTTGGGGCTTACAAGGGGCTAAAATACCACTGGCGGCTGAAAGTGCTGAATGAATAGGGCGACTCACATAACCCCTACCATGACGAGCTGCCGCTGGGGCACGAGTACCACTATAAGTGCCAGACTCTCGAGACCTCTTTGCCTCCCTCTCCTCTCTATGCCGAGTCAGCATACCCTCTAATCTTTTAGAAATCTCCACAACCTACTGGTATGCAATATCCATCCCCAACTCTCGGTCCATGATAAGTTTGATGCTGGGGTTGAGCCCCTTGATAAATCGACGGACCCTCTCTCGAACTGTATCAACCAAGGATGGTGCATGTCTAGCCAAATCGTTGAAGAGAACTGCATATTGTGACACAATCTTAGAACCCTGGCACAACTGCACAAACTCCGCGCGCTATGCATCTTTGAGACTTTGGGGAACATACTCCCTCAAGAACATATTCGGGACTAAGTCCAAGATAGCGAAGCCTCGGTCGGACTACCCAACTCATAAGCACGCCACCACTGATAGGTCACTCTTCTAAGCTGGAACGTAGTGAAAGAAACCCCACTCGACTCCGCTATACCCATAGTACGATGGATATAGTGACACTCCTCAAGAAAACCCTGGGCATCCTCTGACGCCAAGCCACTGAAAGTAGGAGGTTGGTACTTCTTGTACCTCTCAAGCTTGAGCTGCTCTGCCTACAAAACTGTTGCCCTAACCTCGGGCTGAATTGGAGCTACCGGCTACATCGATATGATCTTTGAGACCTAGTCGACCTGAACCCGCTGCTCTCAGGTACGGGCAGCGTAATTTTGTGCTCCTCCCCCGACCTAAGATGTGACTAGATCAAGTGGGATCAATCCAGCCTGAGCCAAGGTGCTGAACATGCTCAGAAACTGGGGTAGAGTCTCTTGGAGGGCTGGTGCAGCAACATGTGCCTCAGGTGCCTGCCCTCCAGCCGGAGCTACTGGGGGCTCCTCTATAGCAACTCGTGCGGGTGCTCTGTCTACACCACGGAGACGTCCTCAGCCTCTCGCTGCTCTAGCAGGGGACGCAGGTGCCTGGTCATATAATCCGGTTGTACGTGTCCTCATCATCTGTGAGAGAAAGAAAGAAATTTAGAATTCTGAAGTCAACAATTTCGTACGCAAGGAGTCAAGGAAGTTAAATTTTTCTAACAGTTCCACAGCCTCCCGAAGATAAGTACAAACGTCTCTGTACCGATTCGCGAGACTCTACTAAACCTACTAGTGACTTATAACACCTATGAACCTAAAGCTCTAATACCAACTTGCCACGACCTAAATCTCCCTCCGTAAGACGTCATGACGGCACCTAGTCTCTATGACTAGGTAAGCCTAGAAATTGCGGAATAATTGAAATAAAAGCATAATTTAACAACTAAACTTCTACAGATAATTATATAACAAAAACTGTCGCTCAGCATGTACAAGTAAAACTACGTGTATACACAATTCCCAAAACCTAGTAGTCACAAGTCACAATCTCTAAGGAATGGTTCTAAGTATCTATATACATCTGTATCTAGGAAAATAAAGAAGAAACATCATAAAGGGTATATAGGGGGACTCCGAGGTCTGTGGATGCTGGCAGATATACCTTGAAGTCTCCAGAACAGCAGCAAGTATGCTCAACTAATAGCGGGGATGGTAGGTGGTACCTGGATCTACACACAAAACATGTTCAGAAGAGAAGCATGAGTACACCACAACAGTACCCAGTAAGCGCCAAGCCTAAACTCGGTAGAGTGGTGGCGAGGTCAGGTCAGGGCCCTACTGGATATTATAATAAGACATAAGATATAATAATATGATGAAAGACTTAGAATATAACAAGGAGAATTTACAGAAAATAACACCACATCACATGGAGGTAAAAAACAGGGGCGCTCCCGAGATACCGTCTCATAGTCCCAAAAGTAAATACTCAACAAGGGATCTCCCGAGGCACCGCCTCGTAGTCCCAAAAGTAAATATGCAAAGGGATCTACCGAGGTACCACCTCATAGTTTCAAAAGTAAATGTGCAGGGGGATCTCCCGAGGTACCGCCTCGCATTCCTAAAAGTAAATACACAGCTCGAAACCGATGAAAACAACGATTAACAGTAAGAATTTTACAGTTTAAGACTAATACAAATCAAGGAAAAACAAAAATTCAACTAAGCATGTTGCACATATGTCACGACCCCAAATCCTAACTGGTCGTGATGGCGCCTATCGTGGAATTAGGCTAGCCACTACCACATAATTACACAATACCTTTAATAAAATTTACCAAAATTATTAATAGCAAGTATAAAATCTTCCAAGTATTTAGCAGAATGTAATATAATATAACACACTAAAACCATTCACAAGAACTGGAGTCAACTAATCATGAGCATCTAAAAATAATACTAACAATGATAATGTCATAAAAAAATATCTCATAACAAAATACTAAATACTAATGAAGGAAGGGAAATGGAGAAGTTGTGGACGCTGGACAGCTACCTCAAAATCCCGAATGCTGACGCCGATCGGATGCAAATGACTATTGCTCAGAACCAGTACCTGGATCTGCACATAAAGGTGCAGGGAGTAATGATGAGTACGCCAACTCAGTAGTAATGAAAATAAATCAAGTCTGAAGATAAGAATCACACAGTTCCAAACATCAATTCACAATTAGTAAAAATACTGAGTCTTAATAAAGTAAACATCTAGTACATATGTTTGGAAACCAGTTTCCGTAAAAATCCTTTAAAAAGTATGTTTTACGATGTTTCTCAGTAAAATTCCCAAAGATATCAGTATGAAAGATGAAATGAATCATAATCAGAACTCAGCAAAATATCATTATAAACTGCCCCTCGGGCCAAATCATCACTCATAATCAGTCACTCAACACCTCACCATCACTCGGTAACATTCACTCAGCACCTCACAGTCACTCATACCTCCCAATCACTCGTCACTCGGCACTCGTCACTCACACTTAGTAGGTACCTGCGCTCACTGGGGGTGTGTACAGACTCCGGAGGGGCTTCTACAGCCCAAGCGTTGTAAACAAGCCAAATCATGGCAATCATCACTCAGGCTCTCGGCCTCTCTCATATAATAGATATCCTCACAATGGTGGCCCTCGGCCTCACTCAGTCAGACACTCACGACATTCCACTCGGTCCATAAATAAACGGGGTTCTCGACCCAAAACAGTATTTCATTTCAAGAAATAATATCAATAAACTCTGAGTGTCAAAACAATTTAGCAAGGAAGACTGAGTGTAAAATCATAATTACTACGTGAGGTATATCAGTAAAATAGACCCCGAGGGATTTAAACAGATCGGCACTAGGCCCCAAATATGGCTTACAACCCAAATATATCAAAACATAGTAATACTATAAACATATGCTTTAAAAGCAGTTTCGCAACTCAATAGTTGCCTCAAAAGGAACATATTTCCAAATTTCCAATTCGTGCACGCCCCACACTCATCATCTAGTGCGTGCGTCACTCCAAAACCGTGAAAGGATGTAAATTCCGGGGTTTCATACCCTCATGACAGAATATAAAGACATTACTTACCTCAAACTTAGCCCGAAAAGCTACTCTGCAACACGCTTGCCCCCACGAATCAACTTCTGAGTGCTCCAAATCTATCAAGTTCAGATTTTTCACATCAAGATATGCTAGGGGGATGAAACCCAATAGAAAAATATCAACTTTAAGCACAATTTCCGAAATTAGCCAAGACCCGACCCCCGGTTCCACGTCTCGGAACTCAACAAAATTTATACCAAAACAATCCTCATCATCTCACGAGTCTGTACATATAAAGAACGCTGAAGTCGGAGTCCAAATGACCCCTCAAATCACCCCTAAAAGGACTCTTAAACTCAAGCCCTAGTTCCCATTTTCCACTGATTTTTCCCAATTAAACACTACTAATTAGGTCCTTAATCACATATAATCGAGTTATGGAGTCCAAAAACCTTACCTCGATGAAGAACAATCGTTTCCCTCTTCAAAATCTCTCCAAAAGCTCTAATACCGTTTAAAAATGGTGGAAAAGTGGGCAAGGATCGCGGATGGGCTTTTTATATACTGCCCAGGTCTTTACACACTGCGATCGTAGGAGTTCCCACGCGATCGCGAAGAACAAGTCTCCTGGTCCACAAAAAGACCCTACGTGATCGTAGACATACACACGTGATCGCAATTCAACAGGACCTAAACCCACGCGATCGCGAAGAACAACTGGCCACCCCTTCATGGGGCCTTCTTCCTCTACGCGATCGCGAACCAGGCCACGCGATCGCACTGCTTAAGTTGCCCGACCTCTGCGATCGCGAACACACTTATGCGATCGCAGAGAATAAAAAATCCTTCCCCCTCAACTTGAACTACGTGATCGCGGTTCTTGTCACGCGATCGCAGAGAAGAATTTCCTGCTGCACAAAAACCAGAAAAACCAGTAATTCTCTAAGGCCCGAAAATGCTCGTTTGATCATCCGAAACACACTTGAGGCCCTCGATACCTCAACCAAACCTACCAACATATCCCATATCATCATTAAAACTTAGTCGATCCCTCGAAACATCAAAAACAATGCAAAATCACCAAAATCACATAAAATTCAGACCTATGAACTTTGAAATTCCTAAATTATACCAACGATGCCGAAACCGACCAAAACACATCCAATTGACCTGAAATATTGCACACATATCCAAAATGACATTACAAACCTGCTCCAACTATCGGAATTTCATTCCGAACCCGATAGCCTATTTTCCACTGCCGCCCGAAAATCGCCAAAAACTAACTTTCGCCAATTCAAGCCTAATTCTACACCGGACATCACAAAAAAATTCTGAACACACTCCTAAGTTCTAAATCACCTAATGAAGCTATCCGAGCCATAAGATCCGCATTCTGAGGTTGTTTACTAATAAGTCAACTCCTAGTTGACTTTTCCAACTACATAGCTATTTTTAGAGACTAAGTGTCTCAATTCTCACTACAACCATTCTGAACCCGAGCCAACCGAATCCAACACATCCTAAACAGTATAATCAATGTATGACAAGGCAAATAATAATACAGATTCTACGAAATGACCTGTCGGGTCGTTACAACATATATCAAATAAACATTTAAGACACATAGGCATGCGATATTAGGCAAAACAGGAGAACTACACATGTTGGGATGACTTAATTAAGGTATAACAGGTTACTTGTTCAATAAAAGTCAGATTTTCAACCATCAGCTCGTGTACGCACTTGTCACCTCGCGTACAAGGCACTCACATATCACAGAATTATCACAACGGTGCCAAATCCTAAGGATATTTCCCTCACACAAGGTTAGGCAAGGCACTTACCTCGAGCCAAGCTCAATCAATCAACAAGAACGTCTTTTCCTCAATTTTCCAACTTCGAATGGCCCAAATTTAGCTAAAACAAATTACATATTATAAATACAACTATAATAAACTAATACAATTAATGAAATCAAGACTTTAACAAGAATTCCGAAAATCGCCCCAAAAAGTCAACCCAGGACCACATCTCGAAATGGGGTAAAGGTCACAAAATACGAACACTCATTCGACCACGAGTCCACCCATACCAAAATTACTCAAATCCGATGCCAAAATCTCAATCAAAACCCCAAAATTTGGTTGAAGAACTTTCCCACTCTTCCCCCTAATTTCTCACCCCAAAACCTTAATTAAATGATAAAATTAACGATAGATTAGTGGAATACAACCACAAATGAGTTAAGAATCATTACCCAATCGATGCCTCTGAAAATCCCTCAAAATCTCGCCTAAATCCAAGCTGTCTATCTCAAGTTATGATAAAAATGGCAAAACTCTCAATTTTGAAATATAATCTGCTGCCCAGGTAAATCCTTCTTCGCAAACGTGGAAACTGCCTCGCGTTCGTGAAGCATAAAAATTCTTTCAGTCCAAAACATTCTTCACGAACGCAAGAGACAACTCGCGAACGCGTAAGCTTACACTGTCTGACCCTTCCTGAACGCGGGACCCTCATCGCAAACGCGTAGGCTAAATGCCTCAAGACCCCACGGACCAGCTTCTCTACGCGAACGCGAGGTCTCTATCGCGAACGCATAGATCTAATACCTCAGAGCTTCGCGAACGTGGGACCTACATCGCAAACGCGAAGAACAAAACTCCACTGGCCTCCCAGATACCTTACGCGAACGCGGTGAAGGAAACCAACAACTGAAGCACCAGATTTTTCTACAATTCCAACAAGTCCAATGTTAGTCCGTTAACCACTCGGAATCCATCCGAGGCCCCGGGGACCTCTATCAAACGTACCAACAAGTCGTAAAAAATTATACGAACTTAGTCGAGCCTTCAAATCACATCAAACAACGTTAAAAATATGAATCACACTCCAATCCAAACTTAATGAACTTTGAAACTTTAAACTTCTACAACTGATGCCTAAAACTATCAAATCTAGTCCGATTGACCTCAAATTTTGCACACAAGTCATATTTGACATTACGGACCCACTCAACTTCGGGAATCAAAATCCGACCCCGATATCAAAAAGTTCACTCCCCGTCAAACTGCGTCATTTCAAGCCTAATTCAGCTACGGACCTTCAATTCACAATCCGGACATGCTCCGAAGTCCAAAATCACCCAACTGAGTTAATGGAACCGACAAAACTCCATTCCGGAGTCGTCTTCACACAGTTCCAGCTACGGTCAAATTCCTAGAACTTAAGCTTCCATTTTAGGGACTAAGTGTCCCATTTCACTCCAAAATAAAAAAAACAATCCTCTTGGCAAGTCATGTGATCATAAAATGATACAGAGGAAGCAGTAAATAGGGGATCGAGGTTAATACTATCAAAACGACTGGACGTTTCGTTACAAAACCGTTAGAAACTAGACTCAAAGATCTTTGATTTGATTCCCTAAACACATTATAACATGGCAAAACTAGATGGAGTTATGATAGTCTGAAGTTAAGTCATGTGCAAATTTGAGCATCTTTTTTCTTTTAACAATTTCAACTTGTTCCAAATTCGTTTCCCCGACATCTAAACATCACTATAACCCTCCAAATCATGTCCAACACACTTTTACATACCTAAATAAATTTATTATCTAACCTTAACGATTGTTAACATGCAAATGATATGTTTAGTGCTTAATGGCTTTCCAATGAGGCCTTAAGTATTTTAAAAAAATTGGGCGCGATATTCTCCCTTATTTAAGATCATCTGCCCCTGAGTGGATTTTCTTAGTTGTAACTCAGGTCTAAAGTTAAACACTTAAGCCTTCTTTTACTTACAAATTCTTAGGCCTCAAAATTTGACTATCTCTCCACATTTCTAAAAAAATTGGTAGAGTTTTCTTTGTTTTTAGGCATATCCAAAAAATTCAACCAATTAGCAACCCACAAGTACAACAATCCCCACACGCATCATTGTTATGTCATAAATTTTTCCCTGGGCCTTATACGCCTTAATACAACTAAATAGCCACATTTGGTGCTAACCACAAGTAAGTAACTCAAATGATATTAGCATAGGCACCATAGGCAACAAAAGAATCAACCATCACACAAACACAAACACAGAAATTCTAGAATCTTCTCGAAAATCTAAGTTTCAAAAATTACTATAAAAAGGAACAAAAACAGGATATTACAAGAATACATAGTTTAATGTTAATACTACATATAAATTTTTTAGTTTTATATAAGGGTATTAAACGGACCGGGTCAACCCATTTCCGGACCGGCCCAGAGTTGAAATCGGACTCGGACCGGCCTGGTACATAGGGGGACGGGTGGGCTGGGTTAAAGGGGTAAGAGGGGTTGGGTCGTTCACATATATTCAACCGGTCAAACCCGATCAACAGAAATACTGTAGAACCGGTTAAACCGGCCCGTACCGGCCCAGACCGGTTAACAACTAGTTTATTTTCTTTTTTTTTAATGTTGGTTATCGTTGGCAACGGTCACCCGCCAAGGAGTCGTTGCCCAACGGCTGATTTGCACAATTAGCCCTTTTTGGCCTTTTTTTTAAACAAATTAACACTTTTTTATTACAAATTTAACCCTTTGTAAAACTATAAATACACCCCCCCCCCCCCCCCCCCCCCCCCCCTTCATTTCTTCACTTGTCTCTCATTTCTCAATCTCAATTCTCATATTCTCTCATTCTTCAATCTTCACCTAAAGTGCAATCAACTATTTGGCTCTTTTTTTAAAATTTAATTTATCGTAGTATTTATTATTTGAAGTTTGAACAAATGAACTTCAAAATTGGAATAATTGACGTTTCTTCATGGTAACATTGGAGTTGTATAATCATCAAGTGCTCAATTTATTGCCAAATTCGGTACACTCCCTCCAACTCTTTCTCTTATTTACTATTTTATTTGCATATTTAATTTTTGTTAGTAATTAAACTTTTACAATATGTTTAATGCTGCAAAAAGAGTTTGTAAAAAGGTTGCTAATTGGGGAAATAGAAAAAGAGGTAGTACTTCAGCATCTGGTAGTAATTTAAATGAGTCTACACATGTTTCTGAAACATCACCTAATATTAATATAGATTATGAACAATTACAAGAAGATTTCGGTATAGAAGATAATGAATTAGAAATGGAAGATGAGATACCACTTACACCTAGTAGTGTTGGAGCTGATAGCAGGGGTGGTGGTTGTGGTACTAGTAGTAGACCACATGTGGCCCCGACTACTAATCGGAGAAAAAGAAGTAAGGTTTGGAAATATTTTGAAGACATAGAGAATAGTGATAGAGTTAGATGCAAACTTTGTATTGATGATTTCAAACATAATACTGGAGGACAATTAGGAGGGACTGGGACACTTAGGGGTCGTTTGGTAGGAGGTATTAGAAAAACTAATGCAAGCATTAGCTTTATGCATTACTAATACCTTGTTTGGTATATCTTTTCGACATATGTATAACTAATACTTGCATTAGTTATACATCATACTTGGTATTAATCTATGCATAAGTAATGCATAGAAAACTATGGCATTAGTAATAACAAGGCTATTAATCCATGCATTAGCATGGTTAAAGATAAAATTGTCCTTAAAGTCCCTAAAAGCTAGAGAATATGGAGGGCATTTTTGTAAACATCTATTTTTCTTAAAAATTATGCAATGTATTATAATTTTAATACACCACACCAAACAGTAGATAAGAAATAATATATGCATTACTAACCCATGCATTACTAATACACTTTATTTTGCATTATTCTTATACACCCTACCAAACGACCCCTTAGTAGACATATGAGAATTGAGCATCCTATAGAATGGGGATCTGATGGTGATGGAAATCAAACAATTCTAAACCCTACCACTGGAGGACTTATGAAATATGATAAAATGAAGGATCGTGAGGAGTTAGCAAAAATGATTGCTTTGGGTTGTCTACCTTTTTCTTTTGCTTCTTCATCATATCTTATTATGTATATTCAAAGAATTTATAATCCTTTATTTAAAGGTATCCCTAGAAGTACTTGTAGAACTGATATCTTTAGACTTCATGAACAATATCAAATATACATACGTTATTTGTTTGAGCACCTTCCTTGTAGAGTTTCTCTAACTTCTGATATTAGCCATGATGTTAATGGAAATAATTATTCGACAATTAAATGCCATTGGATAATGTGATAATCATTGTATGCAGAAACTTATTATCGCTTTTAAATATGATAAAGATCAGAGTCATATTGTTGTGTTTATAAGTAGTACTATTTGCGAAGTTGTTGAATTTTATAATCTTAACAAAAAAGTATTGTGTATGTCTTTTGATAATGCTTCTAACAATAATGCCGCAGTTTCAATATTAAAACCGCATTTGCAACCAAATACCCAGACAAATTTCCAGAGATGAGCTTGTCAAAATTCTTCCTGATTCCTGGATCAC
>MDKH01240613.1:0-50888 GCA_005239495.1 Nicotiana undulata | reverse complement strand
TGTCTAGCGGGTTCACCGTTAGACGCAGTCATGGCCCGAAGGTGGGATTTCGGGTCGTGACAGCTTTGGCCCGGTTAGTGGGCATTATGGAGAGTGTAGCCCAGACTGGCACACTTCCCGTGGCAGCGACCGCATATTAGGCTGGAGGAGGGATTCAGACTCCTGTTACTCACACTCTTGATCAGACCACCTCTAGGTTCAAATCCTAGTAGCTAATCCGGTTGGGGTAATTCAGCCAGTTGCTGTAGCGCCACTTGTTGGAGGGGCAGCTATGTCCACCGATGGTTTGTGGAGATTGGACAGGTTCATTAAGCTTTTCCTTGTTCGCTTCAGTGGTGCTACTTCATATGATCCTCATGAATATCTGGACAGCCGGCATGAGGTTCTTCGTAATATGGGTATTTTGGAGACCAATGGGGTCGACTTCGCCGCGTTTCAGATGATTGGTTCCGCCAAGAAACGGTGGAGAGATTATTTGTTGACCAGACCAGCTGGGGCACCTGCTTTGACTTGGGATCAATTTCCGCATCTCTTTTTGGAGAAGTTTTTGCATGTTATTACTCGAGAGGAGAAACGTCGTCAGTTTGAGCGTCTCAGCAGGGCGGCATAACAGTTACCCAGTATGAGAATCGCTTTGTGGATTTGGCTCGACATGTTATTATTTTGTTTCCCACAAAGAGAGAGATGGTTAGGAGATTTATTGAGGGCCTTGCTCAGCCCATCAGGTTGCAGATGGCCAAAGAGACGGGGGCTGAGATTTCCTTTCAGGACGCGGCCAATGTGACCAGGAGAGTTGAGTCGGTTCTTGGGATGGGAGGTCAGGGGTCAGACAAAAGACCTCGCCATTCCAGTGGATTCAGTGGTGCCTCATCTAGGGGCGGGGGTACTCAGGGAAGAGGCCATCCTTCCAGGCCATTTAATTCAACACTTCATACGTCCCATGGTGCCCCAGGTGGTCATGACTCTCATTTGCCTTATTCTGATCAGTCAGCCCCTATTAATGCACCTCCTCTTTAGAGTTATTATCGTGGTCAGTCGGGTCATCAGGGTCAGCCTCGGTATCAGGATGGGTTTTATGAGTGGGGTGAGCATGGACATATTTGGAGAGCTTGTCTGAAGCTTTTGGGTAAGCAGCCTCAGCATCAGAATTCTCGTGCCATAGTTCCGGCACCAGTTGCAGCACCACCTGCCCAGCCAGCCAGGGGTAGGGGTCAGGTAGTCAGAGGTAGAGGTCAAAATGCTAGAGTTGGAGGCCATCCCGTTAGAGGTGGAGGTCCACCTGTCAGGGGTCCTCCCGGTGACGTAGTTCAGGGTGGTGGGCCCCAGCCCCGACTATATGCATTTCCAGCCATACCTGAGACGGAGTCCTCCGATGCAGTTATCACAGGTACCATTTCAGTTTGTAATAGAGTTGCTTCAGTTTCTTTGATCTGGGGTCTACTTATTCTTATGTGTCATCATATTTTGCCTCGTATTTGGTTGTGCCCTGTGATTCCTTGAGTGTTCCTGTTTATGTGTCTACACCGGTGGGGGATGCTATTGTGGTAGATTGTGTATATCGTTCATGTGTAGTCGTTATTGAGGGTCTTGAAACTAGTGTAGACCTTTTGCTTCTTGACATGTTCGATTTTGATGTTATATTGGGCATGGATTGGTTGTCACCTTATTATGCCATTCTGGATTGTCACGACAAGACAACTACTTTAGCTTTACCGGGATTGCCTCGATTAGAGTGGAAAGGTACTCCTGGTCATTCTCCCAACAAAGTGATTTCTTATGCCAAGGCTCGTCGCATGGTTGAAAAGGGGTGTTTGGCTTATTTAGCTCGTATTCGTGATTTCGATGTTGAAGTTTCTTCCATAGATTCAGTGCCTATTGTTCGCGAGTTTCCCGAGGTGTTTCATGCATACCTGTAGGGGATGCCACCCAACAGGGATATTGATTTTTGTATTGATGTGGCTCCGGGCACTCAGCCCATTTCCATTCCTCCATATCGGATGGCCCCACCATAATTGAAAGAATTGAAAGAGCAGTTGAAATACTTGCTTGATAAGGGTTTTATTATACCTAGTGAGCTCGCCTTGGGGTGCACCGGTTTTGTTTGTGAAGAAAAAGGATGGACCGATGAGGATGTGTATAGACTACCGGCAGTTGAATAAAGTTACTATCTAGAATAAATATCCATTGCCGAGAATTGATGATTATAAATATCCATTGCCAAGAATTGATGATTTATTTGATCAGCTTCAGGGTGCAAGTGTGTTTTCAAAAATTGATCTGAGATCTGGTTACCATCAGTTGAAGATTAGGGCGTCCGATGTTCCTAAGACAGCCTTTCGGACGAGGTATGGGCACTACGAATTTCTGGTGATGTCCTTTGGTTTGACCAATGTTGCAGCAACCTTTATGGATTTGATGAATCGGGTTTTCAAGCCTCATCTAGATTCTTTTGTAATTGTGTTCATTGATGATATTTTGATATACTCCCGCAGCCGAGAGGAACATAAGCAACACCTCCACATAGCACTCCGGACTTTGAGGGATAATCAGTTGTATGCGAAATTTTCAAATTGTGAATTCTGGATAGATTCAGTAGCTTTCTTGGGCCACATCGTATCGGCAGAGGGTATTCAGGTAGATCCTAAGAAGATAGAGGCAGTCAAGAACTGTCCTAGACCCACTACAGCCACAGAAATCAGGAGCTTCTTGGGTTTGGCGGGTTACTACCGTCGTTTTGTGGAGGGGTTTTCATCCATAGCAGCCCCGATGACTAAATTGACTCATAAAGGTGCCCCACTTAAATGGTCAGACGAGTGCGAGGTGAGCTTTCAGAAGCTCAAGACAGCCTTGGCTTCAACACCGGTATTGGTGTTACCATCAGGTTCAGGTTCCTTCACGGTTTATTGTGATGCTTCCCGAGTTGGACTTGGAGCAGTATTGATACATGATGGCAGGGTGATTGCACATGCATCTCGACATTTGAAAGTCCATGAGAAGAATTATCTTGTTCATGACTTAGAATTGGCAGCCATTGTTCATGCACTAAATATTTGGAGGCACTATCTTTATGGTGGGCAGTATGAGGTTTTCACAGACCATCGCAGTCTCTAGTACTTGTTCAAGCAAAAGGATCTTAATTTGAGACAGAGGAGATGGTTAGAATTATTGAAGGATTATGATGTCACTATATTATATCATCCAGGGAAGGCCAATGTGGTGGCTGATGCATTGAGTAAGAAGTCGGTGAGTATAGGCAGCCTTGCATTTATTCCAGTCGGTGAGAGACCACTGGCTTCATACATTTAGACTTAGGCTAATTAGTTCGTGAGGTTGGATATTTTTCCCAGCAGTGTTCTAGCTTGTACAGTCGCTCAGTCTTCTTTATTTGAGCGTATCAGAGATCAGCAGGATGATGACCCGCATTTGATGGTTCTTAGGGACACAGTTCGGCACGGTGGTTCCAAGAAGGTTACAGTCGGAGATGATGGTGTATTGAGGATGCATGGTCATATATGTGTACCTAATGTTGATGGCCTCTGTGAGTTAATTCTTGAGGAAGCTCACAGTTCTAAGTATTCTATTCACCTAGGTGCATCCAAAATGTACCAAGACTTACGGCAGCACTATTGGTAGAGAAGAATGAAAAAGGATATTATTGCTTATGTGGCTCGTTGTTTAAATTTCCAACAGGTGAAATATGAGCACTAGAGACCTGGTGGGTTACTTCTGTAGATAGAGATTCCGGAGTGGAAATGGGAGCGTATCACTATGGATTTTGTTGTTGGACTCCCACGGACTCGGAGGAAATTCAACGCAGTTTGGGTTATTGTGGATAGGCTGACTAAATCAGCACATTTCATTCCAATGGCAAGTACTTATACTTCGGAGCGATTGGCAGAGATATATATTTGAGAGATTGTTTGCCTTCACGGTGTGCCCTTGTCTATCATTTCTGATCAGGGTACGCAGTTTACATCGAACTTTTGGAGGGCAGTTCAGCGTGAGTTGGGTACCCGAGTTGAGTTAAGCACAACATTTCATACTCATACGGACGGGCAGTCCGAGCGTACTATTTAGATTTAAGAGGATATGCTCCACGCTTGTGTTATTGACTTTGGAGGTTCTTGGGATTAATTATTGTCGTTAGCGGAGTTTGCCTATAATAATAGCTACCAGTCGAGCATTCAGATGGCTCCCTATGAGGCATTATATGGTAGACGGTGTAGATCGCCAGTTGGATGGTTTGAGCCGGGAGAGGCTCGGTTATTAGGTACAGACTTAGTTCAAGAGGCCTTAGATAAGGTCAAGATTATCCAGGATCGACTTTTTGCAGCTCAGTCTAGGCAAAAGAGTTATGGCGATCGCAAGGTTCGAGATGTGGCGTTCATGGTTGGAGAGAGAGAGTATTACTTCGGGTATCACCCATGAAGGGTGTTATGAGATTTGGGAAGAAGGGTAAGCTGAGCTCTAAATACATTGGGCCACTTGATATTTTTGATAGAGTGGGGGAGGTAGCTTATAAACTTGTGTTGCCTCCAGGGTTATCCTCAGTTCATCCGGTATTCCATGTGTCTATGCTCCGGAAATATCATGGTGACCCGTTCCACGTGTTAGATTTCAGTTTTGTCCAATTGAACAAGGATTTGACTTATGAGGAGGAGCCGGTGGCCATTTCTGACCGGTAAGTTCGTCAATCGAGGTCAAGGAGTTATCCTTCCGTTCGAGTGCAGTGGAAAGGTCAGTCCATCGAGGCAACTACTTGGGAGTCCGAGTCGGACATGCAAAGTAGATATCATCCACACTTGTTTGCCAATTCAGGTAATTTTCTATGTCCGTTCGAGGACGAACGTTTGTTTTAGAGGTGAAGATTGTGATGACCCAAAGGATCATTTTAAGAATTTAGACCCAATTCTAGGCTTATTAGCCATAAAAAGACAAATTTTAATCACCTCGATTTGTGTGCGTAATCCGAGCGTGAAACCGAAAAGCTTTTATGTGAAAATATGAGAAATAGTAGTTTCTAGAGTTAAAATTTGATTTAAGTTGACTTTGGTCAATAATTTGAGTAAACGGACTCGGATTTATGTTCCGACAATCCGGGGAGGTCCGCAGTAAAATATGGGACTTGGGCGAATGCCCGAAATTGAATTCTGAAGTCCTTAGCCTTAAAAAATAATTTTTGAAGAAAATTATTTTGCTGGTAATTACAAGAACTAAAGAAAAGAAATAATATGTGAAATTATTGGTATCGGGTCCGTATTTTGGTTTCGGAGAGAGGAAAGTGTTTGTTATGATATTAAGTCATATCTGTGAAATTTGATGAGAATCGGATTGATTTGACATGATTTGGATGTCCGGTTGAAAAGTTAGAAATTTTAGTGTTCTTGAGGAAATCTTGAGTTTTGAGGTTAAATTTGTAGTTTTTGATGTTATTTTGATGATTTGATCGCACGATCAAGTTCGTACGATGTTTTTAGACTTGCGTGCATATTTGGTTTGGAGCCCCGAGGACTCGGGTGAGTTTCTGGTAGGCTACGGAGTGTTTAGACTTAGAAAATTTCATAACAGCAAAAATCTGGTGTTGTAGGCCTCTGATCTTGATAATGATAATGTGTTTACAAATGAATAGGTTTACTCTTTATATAGTAGAGGAATCCTAAATAAGATATGACTCTAATTTCGGAAGTAAAACATATGATTGATATCATTAACCGTTAATGGCTCTACCGGCTCCAAGGTTTTCGCCGGAATCGGTGGTCGATTGTGGATATCTCGTGATTCTATTATTGTGGTGTCGATCTAACCTGATCTCGATCCCTTAGTCTTCATATTCTCCGGGCACGAACTTACTTCGATACCGACTTACTATCGAGACTTACCCTTGAACCCGCCGAATCGGTCTTCCTCGATTTTTACCGTATACATTATGTTTAATCGACCTTTTAATTACAAGATAAAAATTAAAGCACCTTTTCTATTATTGTTTTAGGTTAGAAGAGGAGAATTAGAACGTGAGAAGTAAAGATTGGATGTTGTTCGAATTTTTAGTTATTTTGGAATGATGTTCAGGTTAATGTTACTGTTATATTTCTTTTTGGAAACTAAATATAATATGCAATTGCTGAAACTATTAAAGAATTCTTGCTGAAACTAGAAGTTGTTAAAGACTTTTTACTTTTCAAATATTCGAACACATGCCATATAAAAATCATCTTTTGAGCAAATTGTAATTATGTTTTGATGCTTTAATGCATGATATCATTTTGAAGATAATATTTAGTTCACTTGGTTCTTATTTACTATATCATGTGATGACTTCATTTAATTTCTTTCAAGCAGATGGTGATGGAATTATTATCAATTTACTGTTATTGATTAACATATCGAAAGAAAAAAAACTATTTCATTCATATACACATGATTCAACAACAACATTCATTTATAAAAATAGTTACTATTTAACTTCAATTTTCTGCTAAAACTAGTCATACTCATTATAACTTCAACTAATAATGGCAACTATATCACTAAGTTGCAGGCAAGATGATGTGAACCGTTGACGGCAAATGTCATGAATTTCACATTCACTAACAAAAATTCATCATCTTCTCAAAATTCAACTTCCATCTTACATACAAAAATTCAATTAGGATTATTATCAGGCTTCAACTTCTCCTACTTTCTCCATTAATTTGGGAATCGCGTCTATAGATCTTGATTTTTACAATATAAAATAAAAAAAGCTTCAGTTTAATATATATAAAGCAACACTATATATATATATATATATATATATATATATATATAGAAAAAACGTGTTCTCAAGTAAGTTCCAACTATTAATTTTATTTACAAGAACCATGCTATTGAAATAGTTCAATATTGACTCCCCGGTTTCATAGTCCATGGTGCAAAAAATTCATATGTCAAGTTAAAAGAGCAAAAATATTTATCTTAAGAAAAGTAAGTAGCTTGTAGACCAAATAATCATATATACTAAAAGAAAGATCATATATTTTTCATATTTTTTACCATATGGTTGTGAAAGAGAAGATTTGAATTCTAAAAAATAGAAGCCCAAAGCATAGAACAACAAACTGACAAGAAACGATAGCATCAAAAGTTTCAATTGCAGCTACTTGGATAAGAACAAAATCACATGAATTGGTTGCAAAAAATTCGAAAGCAAAACATTAACAATGCACTGCTTTAACAAATCCTAGATGATTACACAATATCACTTAATTTATAATTTTTTTCAGTCGAACTTCGATTCTGGATGGCGGATCTACATGGTTCTTTGTGGGTACTCAAGCACCCATTACCTTTGACAAGATTTGATAAATTTGCATATGCAATTATAATGTTTAGATAAATATCGAGGGAACACTCATAATTAAATTATTTTTTATCATTCATTTATAATTTTTATTGGTGAGCACCCACGACTTTAAAATCTCGAATCCGCTACTGATTATCTCGTCCCTCCACTGATAAGACTCATAGTTTCTACATTAGAAAATATTTATGTCGAGGTCGATTTCTAAGGATTTTGGAAGAAAGAGTGGAGTTGAATTCTAGGGATTTTAGGGAAAAAAGGGTTGATGGGCGAGAGAGCCGGAGAGCGAAGAGCATAAATAATCGATGGATACTAACATAATACTTAACTAGTAGTAGTTGATAGGGAAAAAACCCCATTACTTTTAACTCAACTTGATGCTTGTACCATTAGTTTTATAAACCATATTTAGAGTAAAATCCAGTTTACCCCCTTAACCTTTTAAGGCTTGGGAAACTATACCCCCTTCACATTTTTAATGGGAACGACAACTCCCTTGTACTAAAAAATCAGGTGAAAAAAATAACTATTATCACTAACAATAAAAATTCAGAATAAACCCTCCTTTTGGAGGGAATAGTTTTGGTGCTTGTACATTCCCAATAACTTAAGAAAATGAACATAGTGCAATATTTTTCGTTCCCTACCATTACCAAAGAACTGCAACTGTTAAAGAACAACAATGAACATGTTGGAAAAAAACTCAATCACCCATTGAATATATTAAAAAAAATATCATGACCATGCAAATTCAATTGTTCCAACACATATATGCCTTGATTGGGTGATCCAAAGAGCTTCGTAATCAAAATTGAGAAAATTAGATGATTCATCACAATTTGGACTATTAATCAACGAACATCCTTGATGCAAAGTCAAGGACGCTATCCCACACACTAGATGAGTTTCCTACACTATTTTGGACGACTCGTTCAGTTGCTGACGCTTGAGTTGAGAAAATAGCATCTCCAAAAGGTGTTAGTTGCCTGTGCAATTGAGATGTTCCAAGTTGTGTAGCTGAAGAAGCAATTTGACTTGGTCTAGGTGGTTGAACCTTGAAAACCAAAAATTATAATTAGGGTAGAAAATTATTGATAAAATATCTATTATTAACATATGGTATGAAAAATACCCTATTATTACCTGTGAGGCCATTACAAATTGGTTCATGTTTGACATTCCGATACCATTCCAGTTTCCTATCCACGATACGGACCATATTCACTTTGCTTTCCCATTCCTCTCGCTCTTCCTCTGCCCCTGCCTCTACTGTTTATGGACTGCAAAGTAGTTGCTCCCCTGCCTCTAGTTGTTGCTCTACCATAGTTTATATTATTTATCTTTCTTTCTATTCCTCTTTCCCAACCTCTAGGATTAGTGGGCAACTTATTAAGCTCACTCGCACCATTAGCACTTCTTCCATTGTTCTATTGAACACAAAAAATAAGCCAAATCAAGTATAAAAAAAAGAGGAAAAGTAAAAAGCTTAAGCTAATCAAGAAAAATACCTGAACAATTCTATTTTGCCTTGGCTTGCTGGGATTTTTGCATGTTTTTTATTGTGTCCGATCTCATGACAGTTGCTGCATTCATGAGGATAGTCAAACTTTCTCACCTTGTTGCGATTTATTGGTTCATTTATACCTTTTTTCCTGCTATTCCTTAGTCTTCCGGGTTTATTATCTGAAGCTTCAGGTGGTAGAATAGGGTCACCCGGTGCAATGTCCCATTGTGATTGATCTGTTATAGGAATAATTGTCCTAGAATAAGCTTTTGGATGTCGAAATATGGTAAAATGGATGTACAAAGTCTTCCGGTTCACGACGAGCAGTCATTATGGTGCTAACTCCTTGTCTACATGGTATACCTGTTACATCCCATTCTCTACAATTACATACCTTTTTCTTGAGTTTTGTCACGTATATTTTCAACCCTTCATGAATCTCCCAAATTCCATTTTCATCTTCTATTGGTTCACAATCTAAAGTTTGTTCTTTGGTATCTTCAATCTTCTCTATGATCCTTGGACAAACTAGTCCATCGTAATCTTTAATCCATTCACATCTTTCTTGCAATCTACACATCATCTTTCTTCGAATGATCTCCAACATGGTTAGTATTGGTTGGTCTCTAGCTTATTGAATCCAGTGGTTAAATATTTCACAAATATTATTGCTCAACATATCATATTTTGGCAATGTTGAAAAAGATGACTTACTCCACTGGTTGGCTCCAATTTTTGATAACCAACGATGAGCTTCTATATTTTCTTTCTTGATCAATTTCATATACTTTTCAAAATCTGCAATAGTATATGATCTAGTTGCTGCCCACATCAAGTCTTTCAGTTTTTTATCTTTGAACCTAAGTTTGAAATTGGCATACATATGCCTAACACAGAATCTGTGATCAACATTTGGAATAATTTTCTTAAAGGATTCAAAGAGACCCTACAAAGTAAATTATACAATATTAGCTATGGAAAAAGAAAAAAGAAGAAGATAAGTTTATGTATAAAATGATAGATGCGTACCTTTTGTTTGTCAGACATAAAAGTCCATCCTTTTTCTTCAGGCACTCCAATTTGATCTGTTAAGGATTCTAGGAACCATGTCTAGCTCTCCACAACTGCAATAGCTAATGGAAACATTTGATTGTTCCCATCTCTTGCAATAGTTGCCATAAGTTGCCCTCCTAAAGGGCCTTTTAAGAAACGTGCATCTAAGCCAATCACAGGGCTACAACCTGACATAAACCCTTCTTTCAAAGCAGAAAACATGATGAACACTCTCTTGAAAGAAGGCGGTTGTTGCAATGAATATTTGTCAAGGCATAAGAATGCTGTAGAACCTAGATTTTGCTTCAAAACCATTTCACAATAATACCCGACTCTATGAAACTTCTTATAAAAATTACCCTTAATCCACTTAGTTGATGTTTTTCTCGCTCTATACGCTTGCTTTTTAGAGATTATTACACAATATTTTTTCTTTACAGTTCTTCTAAAACCTTGTATGCTCTAGCTTGGTGTATACAGACTTTGGAACTTGTGCATCGGCACAAAACCACTGATATGGCATTATACTATAACAGCGAAAAAGATTGCTCACCTTGAAAAGTTCGACTGATTTCCAGTTGACTCTAGGTTTTCCCCAAAGTTTATGTCAAGCTTTTGCTTAAAGTTAAAAATAAACGCGGTAATTTATGCTAATTACCATAATATAGCGCCAAACATATCCTGCCGCCAAAATTATTCCTTCCAAAAGGAGGGTTTTGTTCTGAAAATTATTTTTAGTGATAATAGTTTTTTTTCACCTGATTTTTTAGTACAAGGGGGTTGTCGTTCCCATTAAAAATGTGAAGGGAGTATAGTTTCCCAAGCCTTAAAAGTTAAGGAGGTAAACTGGATTTTACACCCATATTTATAAAGATAAAAGGATATTCTATATTAAGTAGTATAAATAAGCGATAAAAGTACTCATATGACCATACTTAAAGGGACTAAGTCTTTTCTTCTAAATATTGAAATCTAGACTTCTAGCTTTTGACCATAGATTCCTAAATTAATTTAAAAAATTAAATTTGGGCGAAGTTTGGTTTGAAGATGAAAATATGTTTGGACATCATTTTTCAAAACATATTTCCCTTTCTTTTTTAAAAAAAAAAAAACATAAAAATGACTAATACCCATAAGTTCTAAAAAACTATTAAAAATACTTAACAATACCAAACCGATAAACTTGCTAATCCTGTATATGCAGAACCTTCATCGACGTCATTCATTATCATTATCACAAACAAAAATAGATAAGTTTGGCGCAAATCATCATTTATAATGAACTATATAATACGCTATCCTAAAATCATAACCCGATATTTTAATATCAACTGCTAATAACACAATCACTGCTACTACAATTCATCAAATTGCAATAATACTACAAGATCCATCAGTCTAAAAAAATGATAGTAACTTGCTGGTATATTAGTTGAGTCATAATAGATTGTGTGCTTTTTTATAAAATATAAAAGTTTGGAATCGTTTTTGAAATTTTTACAACAACATCAACAAACCTAGTCTATTCCCACAAATGGATATGGGGAGAGTAGTGTGTACGCAAACCTTACCCCTACCTTATAGAGATAGAGAGGTTGTTTTCGATTGACCATCGGCTCAAGGAACAATGGATATAAAGCAACAAGTAGCAACAAATAGTAACAACAATGTATTATGGTAACAGAGCGAACAACACAACATATAATAGTAAAGAACCGTGAATAAGATAATACAAAAAAAGTCTTTGTTCTACTGGTAAGCCTAGGAGGAACACAATACTATTTGTCAACCTACAACCCTAATCCTCGACCTCCGTACCTTTCTATCGTGGGTCAAATCTTCGGTAAGCTAGAGCAATGACATGTCTTGCCTAACTACCTCTCCCTAATACTTTTTAGGCCTACCCCTTCCCTTCCTCAGACCCGCCATGGACAACCTCACACCTCCAGATCGGAGCATCAATGTCTCTCCTCTTCACATGCCCAAACCATCTCAGCCTTGATTTTCGCAACTTATCCTCCACAGATGCCACTCATAAATCCCATTATCCAGGAGTTTTAATTAACAGTTTATGAAATTGTTAAAAAGGTCCAAAGATTATATTTTAGGCCAATAACACGCATAGAACTAGCTTTGAGATTTGAAAATTTTAAGTTCAAAGTTTGCTAAAATATAGATAAAATTTATAAACAAATTTGCCAAAAAAGTTTTGAAGAAAAACTTGACAAAATCTATACCCGAACGGGGCATAATAATTCCAAATACTTTTTTGTGTTATAAACTTTAGCCTCAAATACTTCCTTTTTCCTTTTAACCGCAAATGGTTCACAAAGTCCAACTTTATACGGACATGTTATGTTAACATAGGACATTAGAATCATCAAAGTGGAACTCAGATACCTTAGCTTTCTTACAACGCGGTCCGGGGGGCTGGTGGATCCACTAAAAAAAACGTCATCTTTGGTTATCATCAGTAATATAAGGGCAAGCATATATTTTATTTTAAAATTGAGATCTCAATTCCAAATTTATCACTCTGTTCATCAGCTTAAACCCTACATATTATTTTTCTCTCAGCGTCAGCCCGTGAAAATGTTCAAGAAGTAAGTGCACTCCTTTCCTTTTTCCCTACTGGAGCTCTAGGTTCAATTTCAGAGTTGTCTTGTTTTTTGATTAATTTCCATGGAATTATTAGGCAATCTTGATTTCATTTTGAAGTACATTCCGTGCCTGATTAGTGATTTTACTTATCTATTTTGGTTAAGTACGGGGAATTAAGGGTGTCTGCAAGGCATTTTACTTTTTCTATTGTAAATTGCTTACTTTGGCTGTTTTGTTTGATTTTCTTGATTGTTAGGTAAATGGTTTATTGGTCATTTAAAAAATGAGCTGATGTAGTTGTTTTATTCACTTATTACTTTTTTGCTTGTTCTCAACTTGTCTATAGACTATATTCATGAGAAATATGTTTTTTTCCCTTTCTACATTGTTGGAGTGATTAAGGATGTTTGCTGCAACAGGCTCAGGGTGTACGCTATAAATATAAGCAACATATAGTTGTTAGTGTAAGAAAAAGTAATTCTTGCACAAGCTAGATGTTTAATCCAGCAGATTCTCATCTATAAAGGTGGACGTAAGAATTAAACAATTGATTATATCCATCGAATTTCTTGTTCCTGGCTGCAATTCATATCTGGTTTATGATGGTATTCTTTTGTGTCGTCCAGCCTCTTTATGTCCTTAAATTTTAGTATACAAGGAAAGTGTCAACAGATAGTCTGGAGAACAATTCCTCTGTTTGTGTTCCGGACAATATGGTTGGAAAGAAACAGGATTTGCTTTGTAGGGGAAAGGCAGCATGTATCCAGGATTAAAAACAGATGCTTATTAAACTTGTATTTCTGGTGTAAAAATCATGTAATGGAAAATATGGAACAATATATGGATTTTCTAGAGGAGCTAGGAGGAACGTAGTTGCTTTGTTGTATTAGTTTGGATGTTTGTAATTTTGTACCATCTTGGTACCTTTAAATAAAATCTTACCTTATCAAAAAAAAAATTTAGTATACAAGGAAAGACTTTACAAATTGTATAGTTTTATCTCCTTGGGTAAGTATCAGTGCCTTTTTGCGGCAGAATGTGGTAATGTTTATGAGGTTCTCAACTTCAATTTAGCTGCTCCAAGTTTGTGTAGACCAAGTAGTTCTTTTCCTTGTATGGATTTCCTGGGCCTCAATTTAGATGAGGGGTGGGAGGATACCTCATTGGTTCTATTTTAATAGTTCTCAAACAACAAAAACCTTTTTGAGGGGTAAGAACATTAAGGGATTAGTGTTTGATTCCTTTAGGAATTTAGACAGATGTTAGATGCTTGGGTGTTGTAATAGCTACCTAGAATGCTTTTAACAGAGAGGACAAAGGGGGTAATCAAGATTGGACTGGTTCATACTTAAGTAACGAGAAATCTATTACAGCTGAAATATACATGATACTTAAACCAGCAGGCAATACTTGGAGCCAAAGTTCTTGCTCAAGGTTTTGATCACCATATGTAATTATATTAATATTGATTACATGATTCAGGAAATATTGTTGACAAACCATCTGACACTCGTTACAGACACCTGCATCTCAGTGCTAACTACGCAGCTGTCATAGACTGTGAAATGACTCAAAACATAGAGGTGTCTAAGACCCGAAGAAGGATGCAATTGAAATTCAGCTACTTGTGTTTGCAATCTGCTTTTCCTAGGGCCCTTCTTGGGTTTGGAGATTTGCTTATCATTGTACCTTCTTCTTGCTGTTGTTTCTCCTGTTTGATGTCCTCATCTACAAATTCAATGTTTTCTGGTAGCCAAGGATTAAAATGGTTAGGCTATTTACTCCTGTAAAGCTGATCATTGCCTAGATTGTTAAGTTCAACTGTAAATCATCTTATGGTACTTGTATCCAAATTCTTCAGTTTCCAACTTGAAGTGTACCTCTATTTTGCACCTTTGACTTCCCTATGATTCTTGGCCATGGAAACTGTTAGCAAATGTTGTAGAAGTGCGGATGTGGGTCATACAAGATTGGAAATGGACGCATCCAAATTTCCTGAAACAGTCGCTTTCCTAATAAATTAAGCACATTTCAAGAAGACAATTCAGTAGCCTAATTGGTCTGACTCAACAAATCTACAAAGTGGGCATCTCCACGATATATGCAGCCAGCTTGCTCTCTCATTCCTCTTCTCTACCTATGCTTCTATTCCCTTCACTGGTGGATTAATCAAAAAAAAGTTGTGAGTTACGCACACATTGATAAAATGAAAAAGTGTCACCTAAGATGATCTTACGTAGACCTCCATATGGACCAAGTGGTAGGTGGGACCCTATGATGATTGTAGGAGGTGACAACTGGAAATGAGATAGACCTAAATCTCAGAGAGAAGTCGTCTTAAACAACCTTCAATCTCTTTGAATTCATTATGGATTTTGCTTAGGATATAACACAACGAATTGAAGGACCTTTATGGGGAATTGCTACCAGTTAAGGTCGAGGCACATTTGTTGTTATACTTGCATTATGTCTGATATGTGTCGAGGTTTTTTTATCCTGGTTTGAAATTTGTATATCCATGTCGAGAAAATGTGAGATTAAAAAGATCTCTAGTTTTGAAGAATCCCTGAGTTGCCTGAAATATAAATGATCTAATATTGCAATGAAATGTCCCTAAATAGAGTATAATGGATATGGAGACTCATATAGCCGATCTATTTCGGATTGAGGCATAATTGATAGATTGTTGATTGATTGATTAATGTGTCAGACCATGTCTTTAGTGGCATGCATGTCATCCACATTGCAGTGGATTCCATCACCTACGTGTACAGGGACGAATAAGTAATAACTGCCTTTGGTCCCTCAGGCTTACATACTCATTGCAGCTTTCAGCTGTCCAACTACCTGACTGATATGAACTATTTTAATTATCCCGAGGGTATCTATATACTTTTGTATTTCGTATTGCGATGAATCAATTGACAATGGTTATGCAATTGATTTAATCAGGTGAAACAATTCAAACTAAACAGGCCCTTAACCTTAAATGTCATTAAGTCAAAATTTTCTAAGAGAGAATGTGTTTTGTCATTAATCTTGGATCTTAAGTTCTCATGCTCAAATTTGTTAAGTTTGCTGTGTCCCACTGCAGTTTGTTATGCTGAGCTAAAATAACTTGGACAACTCAATCTATGTTAAATATGTAGGTTTACAACTGAAGAAGTGTCTGGACAAAATCAAGTCAAGGCATCAGTGCAGCGTAAAATTCGTCAAAGCATTGCGGAAGAGGTCCAAACTATGCTACAGACCACTTTGTTTCTTCCACACTTTATTCCGGCTAGGGCATTTCTCTGAAATTGTGGTTATAATGTGTTAATAATGTCAAAATTTCTTCCTTTTGCAGTACCCAACACTAGAGCCGGTGTTGGAGGATTTGCTTCCAAAGAAGTCTCCACTTATTGTTGCAAAATGGTTGATTTCAACTGTCTTAATGCAGTTTTTTATCTGTTTTTTCTTCTTCTTTCATTGGCATCATATTTCGTTCATTCATCATTTCTTTTGCAGTCCGAATCATCTGAACCTAGTTGTAGTGAACAATGTACCCCTGTTTTTCAACATACGTGATGGACCTTATATGCCTACTTTACGTCTTCTGCATCAGTGTAAGTTATTCGGTTTTTTAATTTTCTTCCTCCTTTATTTTTCTTTTACATTAAATCAAAGGTCATCCGCTTAAACTTCTGTCCTTTCTTTTGGTAATCTTTCTTATGGTTGTATCAAGTCCTTTTCAACTTTTTTATTTCTTTACTAATAAGGACTGTCATTTGGTGTTGGTTTCTTTGGATACTAGTCAGTGTTATCAAAGGCGAAAAGCGCAAAAAAGCTCTAATGTCTGTTGGGGCTTTAAGCGCAAAGCGCAAATGAATTGTGGACTTCAGTGAAAAAAGGCGCAATTGGAGGAAAAAATAAAAATATGTATATGTAGTCCAAGGCCAATAATTATAAGTATAAATAACAAATATATGGACAAAAAAAGTTGACAAAAAAATAACGATAAAGTATGAGAAGTGTCACATTTTCAGGATTACATTCACTGGCAGGGAAAGTATGCCTAAGAGCCTTGATGAGCCTTGATGCGACACTGAAGCGCCCGCAAAGCGAGGCTAAGCGCTCAACATGTTATGAGCCTCGCTTTAGGGCTTAAGCGCGCTTTAAGTGCGCCTTTGACGACACTGATACTAGTATAGACAATCCAGATCAGATATAATTGATACTTCCGCCCTGGTAAAGTTATTAGTTTTACATGTGAAATCACTTCAAAATATTGGACTATTAGGTCATTTTTGTCATCAGCAAGTATCTCCTTAATATGCAGCCAATTCAACCCTTGTGGGCTGTGAGGAAAAATAGAGCTTCTTAAGACGTTTGAAGAAAGTAAAAAGGAAGAATAATTGACTTCTCGTCCACGGAGTTTTGAAGATTCTAATCGAACATGCATCAAACACAACAAGATCATGCTTCAATATGGAATGGCTATGAGCAATGCAACAAAATAATTCAAGCAAGCTGATGTTGCTGATTAGCATATTAGCATAATTACAACAACAACAACCCAGTATAATCCCACAAGTGGGGTCGTGGGAGGGTAGTGTGTACGCAGACCTTACCCCTACCCTAGAGTAGATAGGTTGTTTCCAATAGACCCTCGGCATCCTTCTCTCCAATAACTGCCCACCTTGCTCTTGGGGTGACTTGAACTCACAACTTCTTGGTTGGAAGTGGAGGGTGCTTACCATCAGGGCAACCCACCTTGTCTCATATTAGCATAATTAACCAAGCAATAATAGAAAGGGTATATGATTCACATCCAGAAACTCATTTGAAGGCTCATGATACTTAATGCCTCACTTTTCTTTTCCCTTGATATGCATAACTAACATACTATTCACAAGATATACCTGCTTGGTTCAGTAAAACCAGTCACAGCGAAGTGATCAAGCATTTGTGTACTTCCAATTTACTATTCAAATTTTTGAAGTTAGAGGTTTTCCGTAGCAATCTGGTCTAAAAGAACCTAGGAAACTAAATTACCATGTGGAGGTCATTGATTTCTTGTGAGGGCGAGGGACGAAATATTAATTAATTTGTTATGCTTGAGATTGGAGATGATGTGGGTGCTCTGAAATTCAAGGGTACATCTTACATTCTGTTAATTCGGTGTTGTTTCTCCTTGTAATTATACGCATGAAAGACAACAGACAAATATTGTTTTTTGAGCAGTCTGGCTAAGATGGAGCGAGTAGGTCAACTGGTGATTTGCTTCCTTTTTGTTCAATTGACTTTCTGTCTGGTTCAGTTTACTGGTACTCAGATCATATGGCATACCCTGCCAATTCTCGTTCTCCAGTTCTTTTAAACAGTTGCTGATTGACTCAACGACATATACATATGTTTGTGATTGTAACTTTTCAATGTATGCCATTGATGAACTTTATTTATATGATATGTTGACAATTTGATTTGTTCAGTGATATCAATGCTCTCAATGCTCTGTTTGACCTTCCTCTTTCCCGCTATACAGATCCCAATATAATGAAAAAACTACAAGTTGACAGGGGAGCAATTAAATTTGTCCTTTCTGGTGCCAACATAATGTGTCCGGGCCTTACTTCTCCCGGGGGTGCCTTGGATGACGAAGTGGGAGCAGAAACTCCTGTGGTATGAATAAGAGCAATTTTATGCTTTACTATAATTAGGTGTTGTTACTGCAGTCATTTTTTCCCGGAATTTTAAGGTGCGACGCTTTGTTTTTAGGCTATTATGGCTGAAGGAAAGCAACATGCTCTTGCTATTGGCTTTACAAAGATGTCGGCAAAAGATATGTGAGTTGCTATCTTAGTATTTGCATGTCTTTTCTTTTGTATGTTAAAGCATGCTCCTCTGTGTGATAGCACTGAGATGTTTTACTACCTTTTGTAGGTCAAAGTGTTCTGTCCTTTCTTTGTTTAGTTTGTTTATTGCCCCTAAATGTGAATCCTCTGTGACACTTTATTGCCTCAATTTTTGTGAGGAATATCTATCTGCCATGACTTTAGAGGAAAACCCTTACCCCAAAAAAGGAAGGTAAGCCTTAAAGTACATATATTGGTTTTTGAACTTAAAATGTTTCCTATTTGTGTCAAGGTAAATGGCTGGTAATGCTTTTTAGCATAAAGTTCATATATTTCTCTCCTTGACCTTGGATATTCTTGCAAGCTTTGGTATAGTAAGTTTGTGAGAAATGATAGAAATAAGACTTTTTTATTATTGAATTTTTAATTGGAAATCCTAAGATATGCAGTAATCGATAGTCGCAGTATTTGCCTTGGGCATCCTTATAGTATATTTCTCTGTGTGTGTAAATTGTATGAGGTGAGAGACACAATTAGTATGAGAGACGGGATGCTGTTGATAGCATTCCATCTGCTTGAAGTGGTGGATTTGGAAAAGGCAGTTTGTGAAGGTATAGTCATGAAGACGATACACTTTATGTTTAGGAGTACCAAATGACTTTTTCAAACTTTGGCATTGACGATCTTGCTTATATTCTACTATAAGAGTTTCTTTTCAATTTCTGTTATTTTCATGTTTCTCTTGTCTCTGATATATATATATCTGTTGTTTCAACACCTGAAAAAGCATGACTTACCGTTGCAGAAGGGCAATCAACAAGGGAATTGGTGTGGATAACATGCATTATCTTAATGATGGCCTCTGGAAGGTACTCTATTGCCACGACTCCTATACGAGCAGTGAATTGTTCCCTTTTGATTTATACATACGGCATTTTGTTAGCTGTTGGAACATGATTATGTATTTGTGATGCAATTGTAAGAAACAACAAAAGATATTTCTTTCTGTAGTCATGGTCAATTTGTGATCTGTGTTTCTGTTGACAGATGGAGCGACTGGATTGAGCTTGAATGAAACGCGAGACCCATCTTTTACTGGATGGACAATGTTTACCTGCTGCAAATAGCAAGAGTAGCTCATCGTTATGCAGCTGTTGTTTCGTTTCTCTAGATGTTAGTGGGTTGTTCATCCATCCGTTTGATACGGTGTTGAGAGATTTTGGTTTGATATTTTAGATTTCAATTTTAAAAAAATGTTAAACCCAACCATACCGAAATATATTCGATACGGTTTGTTTTGTTCACTTTTCTACTTTGGTTTGGTGACTTTGGTACTATTTTTTAAAGTCATTTTAGCCACAAAAAAAAATTAGAATAGACATTTAAAGCGTGTAACTGTTGTTTCGACTAAATGATTAAATCAAGCCAAAAAAAAGAAGAAAGAACAATGGGTCTCGTTTTTCGCTAGAAAAGAAAAGCTAAGAAAATATGTCATACATAATAATTGTAGAAGCTAAATGTGACAAACTAACGAACATGTGTGAAGGCATTCAACAAACTAAATATAGGTAAATAAATTAAACTCAGCATGTTTAGCATAAGTAAATCAAACAATATCTAACAGTCAAAGCAAATTCTTTGATCAATACCCATAAAAAAGAAAAGTTTCAGGTTTAACCTTATTAATCACTGAGAGATGTTGGAAGTGCTGTCTTAGGCTAAACGTTACTAGAGATACGGGCCATCTCTTTACTTCAAATTATATTCGAATGGAATTTTTACCTCCTATAGCAAAGGTTAACACTTATTTATTTTAAAAAAATATCATTTAAAAAAATTATATTCTATAGCTACCTTTTAATATTTATAGCAAAAACTCTATTTATTGTTACCTCCTACCTTTAAGCCATATTTGTTATTTTTCTCTCGCCTTTTTCATATTTTTCTCACATAATTACCGTATTTGATGTAAACTTCTCATTCCCACGTTCCATCTCTCTCTAATTTGATACACGCCATTCTCTTCCCCTATTGCCGGAAACCCACATCGCCTAGTTGTTCCCCATTCCCAGTCACCACGCTAATTTCATACATGCCATCTCCATTGCGGCGAGATTGAAGGTGCTAGCCGAGAATGGAGTGGACACTTGGAGAGGAATTGACTGTTGATGGTCTACTGGTAGATAGAAGAATCCTCCAAAACGATATGCAACGTCTTTCCATGATCTTTGTTCGTCTACTGTACAGGATGAGTGGGAACAGAGAGATTCAGGGTTTTTAAAGGTTGAGAGTTTCGAGTCAGAATCATGACCCTCTTGACGAGACGACATTAGGGTTGTTCTTGAACAAAGACGACGGAGTTGGGGGCTGAGTCTATGAGACCTATATACAATACATATTAGACCTTCACATGTGTATAACAGATTGTATTAATATGTATTCAGGTGTATTCATATGTATTCAACATCTTGCATCCATATGAATACAACAGGTTGCATTCATATTAATTTAACAGGTTGTATTCATATGTATTTCAACATGATATTTGAGTCTATGAGACCTTTATACAATACATATTTAGACCTTCATATGTGTATAACAGATTCTATTAATATGTATTCAGGTGTATTCATATGTATTCAACATATTGTATTAATTTGTATTCAACATATTCATATTAATTTGACAGGTTGTATTCATATGTATTTCAACAGGATATATGAATACATGTATCTAATATTCAGAGATCATATACAATCCCTGATACAAAACGTCGTTTTGTATTTAGTCGTATTTATATGTATTAAAAAAAATGAATCAGTTCTGATGAATGAAATGTTACATCTTTTTACAATACAATCATATCGTATGTATATAACAGATTGTATTCATCTGTATTCAGGTGTATTCGTATACATATATTTAATATTCAAAGATCATATACCAACTATGTATTCAGATTGTATTCATCTGTATTCAGAGATCATGAATTAATATAGTAGTCGTATTGTAATTATGTATTCAGATTTAATACACCAACTAAATATATAGTTGGTATATGATCTCTGCATGAATTCGTTTTATTTGTTGAAAAAAGAAGCACACACGGGGGGAGGGGTGGGGGGGGTGGAAGCAGAAAAGGAATGAAGCAGATTTTGCGTATATGATCTCTATTTTATTTAATAGATCATGAATTCTCTGTTTTATTTGTTGAACAAAGAAACACACACGAAAAAAAAACAGAAAAGGGAAGAAACAAAATTCGCGTAAGAAAACAATTATGGGTGATGTAATTGGGTCAGTTGAGTTATACTAAGAGTCTATTATGTTAATTTATACACTTTCCACTAAAAAAAACTGTCCAGGACTGGAATTGCGCAGTTTACGTTACGACATACAGTCGAATACAGTCACATACACCTACATACATTCGTCTATCCAGCTATAGCCCCATGTTTCGCGCCGACTTTTGTTATTGTATTCACGAATTCAGTAACTTAAATACATCGAATACACTATAAAAAACTGAAAACAAAGCTATAGGAAGTAATATATTAAATGGTAGCTACAACTAGCTAATAACCACTAAACAATAGTGGTTTGTGAAAAATTCCCTATTTGAATTATTCAAATATGAAATTATTGATTTTTAACTTAGTGGTGAAAACATGATATCACCATATGATGGGGGGGGGGGGTGTAATGATTCGGGTCAATCGGTCTTTTTATAAAATTTGAATCGTAACAAATTTTCGATTACTCTATTTTTGTATAACCAAAATTAAACTTTTCAAAACCGTCTTAATTATCTCGGTTTCTTTTCGATATCACTATGGTTCGATTAATTTTTGACATCTTTTTACGTTATGTAAGAGTCGCTACTATAAGGTACAGCGGGATCTGAACCATTGTGTCAATCACCACCAACATCATTGTTATTACTGTTATCTTTTGGAGTGTGTTCCATAAAATAAAATAAAAAGATTTGGAACACCGTGTAAATTAAGATTTGAAATTATACACATTTAAATGCTAAGAACAAATAGGCTTAATTATTCAGTATTCAAATCAAAAAATTATTTTTATAATCAGACATAGACAAAAATTCAGTCACCTTAATATTAGAAAAAGAAGAAGAAAATGGGGCCTAAAAATAAGTGCATTGTAGTAAGGAAGATGAAAAATTATAAGGTTGTGATACAGACTAAAGAGATACAAGTATGTATTCTGCAATACTTAAGATAATATGTCATTTATTAAATGGAGGCATCTATATATGGACGATATGTAATGTTGTGCATTTGAGAGTGAATTCTAGTTACCATCATGGGTGGATCTAATTTCTCACACTAGGTTCAATTAAATTAGGGGCGTTAAATGGACGGGTTGAGCTACAATTGAGCGGGCTAAAATGAGTTGAACTAATAAAGGGGAATTTTCGTTCTTATATCATATAAAAAACTATATTACCAAAGATGTTCATAGTTTGAATATTATCTGCCATGCTAATAGTATTTCTACAAAATATAGACAATTCATTAAAAACATAATCATTCTAGCTGTAGGCTTCCTCATTTAGGCGCGCGAATATTGGGGTATTAAAGATTCTTCCGGATTATTTCAAAGGCAAATCACGCTGTATTAATTTTTGGTTGTTTCTATTCAAATTTTACGACTATGTTTTTGCGATACACTATGTTTCGCAATTTTTTCTGATATCACAAATCAAAAGCGACTAAATTTGCTACAATTCTTCTGCAACAAATGCAATTATGTCAAAAATCCCAATTATGCTACAACTGAATGAGAATTGGGATAACTATGGGAGATATAGAGAATTTCAGGTCGATGGAATTGTAGTCGGTGAGGATGCGAGTTATAGTCTATTGATTTCTACAATAACAAAGCATCTAATGATCGATACATCCGAAAAAATAATAGAAATTAAATACATTGTCAACGAGAATTGTCCTCCAATGGAAATTAGGAACGATATGGGTGTTCGTGTTTACATGGAGACGAAAAAGGAAAACAAAAACTTAGGATCATATCCGCTACGTCTAACAGTTCGCAATTTCAATATGGAATTGAGTATCACCAATGCGAACACAGTTGCAGGTTTGTGATGTTACACTTACTATCAAATTCTGGTTTTATATTTCTGTCCTACAATTTATCTATAATTTTTCTACAAATAAACTACATGTCAGAGTCTATATATATATATATATATATATATATATATATATATATCAGTATTGATTTTCACAATATCTACAAAATTTATACAGTTATTCTACAATAAAACTACATATCATTTAAATCTCAGCATGAAATACAGAATTTCAATCTTTCTACAAATTAACTACAAAATATCTACAAAAAATGACCATAACAACATTTATATTTATTTTCTTGCAGGTTCATCAAGAACACTAAAGTTAATGGATATGCCAACATCTCCCGTGATAGAGGAATATGAAAGTACAATAATAACAGAAAGTACACCAAGTGTTATTGAAGTAGGACAAGTATACCAAGACAAGCAAACAATTACAACTGCAATGAAACACTATTCTGTAATGCACAAATTCCAATTCAGGGTGAAAAAATCTAGTGCTAGAAACTATGAACATATGAATGGTCAAAGATCATTTTTTTTGTAGTTTATTTGTACATTTTTACTTCTACAATTTTTTCTTGTGATAATGTCTATCAATATTGTAGACAGTTTGTAGTTATTTTGTATATATATTGTTTACTATAATCTTTTCTGCTACAACAATTTTTTTTTAATCTATATTTTTTAAACCAGTGTTTAAATTGTATTTATTTTGTAGCTATTGGCTGATATGTGTTGGTAAAAATTGTACATGGCACTTCAAGGCAACTGGCAAAACTGATTCTCCAATGTTCAAGGTTAGAAAATTCAACAGCCAGCCACATGCTCTTTGATGGACAATACATTCAAACAACGCAAACTTATTGTCATCGTAGTTGGTAGCATGGTTATTCCAAAATATACTGATCCTAAGATAATTTACCCACCAAAAGACATACAAACTGACATGTTGTCTGAACACGGCATGAACTTAACCTACATGCAAGCTTGGAGAGCAAAGGAAAGGGCTTTGGAGTTTTTGAGAGGTCATCACGCCGACTCCTACAGCAAATTGCCAAGTTATTTTTATATTCTGGAGAAGACTTATCCGGGCTATGTAGTTAAATTGAAGAAGACCGCAGATGACTGCTTTTTATATGCATTTGTTGCGATTTGTACGTCAATCAATGGTTAGGAATATTGTAGGCCAGTTGTAATAGTTGATGGGATCTTCTTAAATTCAGCATAGAGGGGAATAATGCTAACAGCTAGTACAATGGATGCAGCAGGTAAAAATATAGATATTTTGTAGATATATTATAGAAATATTGTAACTTGTCTGTTTTGTGTAGATAAGTTGTCGTATATTGTAGTTTGTATGTATATGTCTCTCTCTCTGCATTTTTCAAGCTGCCAAATTAATTATTTTTTGACACATAATGTAGGTACCATATTACCATTGGCATATGATGTTGTTGATTCAGAACATGACGCATCATGGAAGTAGTTTTTTGAGCAATTCAAACATGCATATGGTGAAAAACCAAATATGTGTATTATTTCATATCGGAATAAGAGTATCTTGAAGGAAACATCTATTGTTTATCCCGGCATGTCACATTATTCTTGCATGTGACATATTTGGACAAATATAAGGGCAAAGTTCAAGAAAGGTCATCTAAAGTTAAGTGAATTGTACTTTGCCACAACACGATCATACACTCTTGATGAATTTAATGAAAGGATGGCAAAGATTGAAGAGATAGACCCGCGTGTTAAATCATACTTATATGATATTGGCTATCATAGATGGTCACGAGTACATACTACGATCAACAGAACTTGGACTATGACATCAAACATTGCAGAGTCGTTGAATGCGGTAACAAAAGCTGCAAGAGAGCTGCCGATAGTAGAACTATTAGAGTATATGAGGACTCTTCTTGAACGGTGGACTAATGAAAAGTTATTGAAAGCAAAGGGTACCTTCACATACCTTGGGAAAAAATTCAACAAAGAATTGGAGGACAACACAACATTGTCGTAAAAGCTTAGAGTAAGATCTGTTTATTTACTGCATCAAAATAAAATATTAAAATTCACTGTAGATAATTTGTAGATATTTTGTATTTTGATTGTAGATGTGTTGTTTTCTGTTTGTAATGTAATTGTAGGTGAAGGCTTCAACAGATCATATCCATACCGTGATAGATGGTGTGAAGCGCTACATTGTTTGTCTTGAAAACAAGAGATGTAGCTGTGGGCAATTCCAGCTTGATGAACTTCCTTGTGCACATGCTTTGGTTTATTTAAAGAACATGAATGAGTCTTATGAAAACTATTGTTCGCCGTATTACACAAAGGAGAGCCTATTGCGTGCTTATGAAATACCAGTAAATCCTCTGCTTGATGAAAGCAAATGGAATGTGCCACAAGATATAACTGAACAAGTTGTAAATCCACCTTCAGATGAGAAAAGACAGCCAGGACAATCTCAAAAATAAAGACATAAAACATATGATGAAGTACATTCAAAGAAGTACAAGGTTTCATGTGGCAATTGCGGAGTAGAAGGGCGTAACAAAAGATCTTGCAAGAATGCTCCAAAAAGAAATAAAATTTCATGTAGTAAACATAATTTTTCATAAAAATTGTTGATTATTTCAGGAGAATAGACTTTTGATGTGTAATTGTTGATGAGTTTTCAACTCTTAATGTAATTAGTTTGGAATTTTTTTGTTCAATCATTTTTCTGTATTGAGTTAATACTTTCATAGCTTGATTGGTTTATGAATGATTTCTATATATATAATCTATAAATTTTTTACTATCTCTAGCATCCTTTACATAGTTAATAATTTTTTATAATTTATCTACAAAAAAACTATAATTGCTGGAGCTAATATAATAACTGGATTATAATTTAGTTGGAAAAGAGTTACATGCTACAATAATGTAGATCAAGTACTGTTTACATTCAAAAAGTGAATATAAAATCAACAAAATGTATTGTTAATGATTTTTTACACTTTATCTACAGAATAATTACAAAATAACTACATATTTTTGATTTGACAGAATAACTAGATAATAATTCAGTTGGAAAGGATTTATATGCTAAAATAATATAGATCAAGTATTGTTTACATTCAACAAGTGAACATAAAATCAACAGAATATTTCCATTTGAACTACTATACTCGATAAGAAAAAAAAATAAAGGCTAAAATAATTGTAGCACAATTCTGCTACAATCAAAACACAACAATATTATTCATAAACTTGTCTACCGTCTTTCTTCTAAACTAGCATCAACTAAACAATTATACTACATTACAAAAAAAATTGCAACTACTTCTTCTTCCTCTGGACTCGTGTTTTCTCATTCAAATCCGGTGCACCTTTTCTCCTTGTCAATCTGCCTGTCACCTCACTTTCACTAATTGCACCATACTCCTGCTTCTTTCTAGCATAGTCCCACAGTAGCGCTCCATAGCTTATACGATGTTGGTCAATATCAGAAAGGTCTTCTGCTGGAACTGATAAGTCTCCAAGACTAGCATACTCTGCAAAGGCAGCAATAAATACACTACAGTCACTGCAAAAATAAAAAAATGTCAATATTTACCAAACAATTAAGAAAAAAATGTTAAAATGGATAGAAAGAAAGAAGATTTTTGTTACAGTGATCCTTCTTTTTGTTGTGGTATCTCTCCGACGATCCACTGAATGTCAAGAGGGTCGGTAACGACTTTTTCAATGTATGCCTTTGTATTCTTGAAGTTGATGTTGTTACGCTTCCCATAAAAACCGGTGCATGACAAGTACAGAGGGATAATAACAGAAAACTTATCGTCACAAGATTCAACAATAGAGTGATTGCGTGAAGAGACCATAGAATCATACGCATAAAGTACCTTGTCTGCAATGTCAAAAACAACCAACACCCAGTGAATTTTTTTTACAATGTTGACGGGCATGATCAAATAATCAACTTGATCACATGCAACATTTGCGAGTAATCTATACCCCAATATGTATTCTGCTACGATGTCCTGGGGTTTGACAATAACAAACTTCTTTTCTTGAGGAGAATTGTGGAACTTATCATAAATTTGTTCAATCCTAGTCTTGAACATACAATTAGTGGTAGTAAACCTGATCTTGTTGTGGGGGCCATACTTTTCTCGTTTCCTCAAGTAATACATTATAACATCAATGTGTTGCAAAAAAACAGATTGCATTTATTTTATGGATTGTTACAAATTATCTACAACAAAACTACAAAATAACTACAATTACAATTATTTTAAATCATTATTATAGACAATCTACAGAATATCCACAGTAAAACTACAATTTAATATGTGTTTCATCATGATTACGAAGTATCTACAATATATATATATATATATATATATATATATAATGTACATTCTTGTGTGTTAATATACATTCATTAACAATATCTACAAAATATCTATAATATACCAACAATTCAGATTGTTACTGTAACAGTGTTGTGGATATAAAAAAAACTAACTACATATTTTGAGTAAGAGTTTACCGAGTCATTGAGGACTTGTCCGGGGTGTGCCAAGGAAAAGAACCACTCCTTCTTGTCAACCTTTTTCACTCCAAGATCAAATCATGGCTTAATTTGGTTGTCCTTTAAAAAATACAAAGCCTTCCTCCTATATAAACAAATAGAACTTAAAATAAAAATGTTGAATGACATGGATATGCAGAAGATGAACTGCAATCAAAGTGTCAAATTGTGTAAACTAACCTCTTTGAACATGTGTCGGTACCGTGGTATAACCACGTGTTGAATTGATCCAACAACTCAGGATCTACATCTTTACCAATAACACTAGTAAATGGGTGTTTGAGGCAAAGAATTTGAGGTCCAACCGAGGTGCTGCCACCAGAACTGTCTAAAGGGAGAAATGGTGATCGGGCATGCTTTCCAGGCTGCCTTATTCTACCTTGATGCACAGGTGTTGTTTCATCTTGTATAGGCTCGCCGAACTTAACCAACTGGGAGAATTTATCAGGCAGCTCAATTCATCAAGTGTAACCTCCTTCTTTTCACATCTGGAGTCTTCTGAATCACCTACATTCATATACTCTACTTCTTCACCTACATTGACATCTTCCTCATTCTGCTGTTCTCTTTGAACTACTACTGTGACTCCGTGAATTGAAGATTGTGCATGCATATCTTCCCTCAGTGTAACAACATGTATATCTAGCTTAATAGAATGGCAAAAAATTGAAACATAAAGCAAAATTTTTTTAATACAATTTCATACCTGCATTTTCTTCATCAACTGCACCTTCAAAATGGGTATATAGATCAACACGTGCTGGATGATTTTCTTCACCCAGTGCACCTTCAACATGTTATGTTCTTTCATTAAAATTTTTGAATTATACTGGATAATAGTGGCTTGACAGTTCTAGGAGATATGTAGTTGTGTTATAGAGATCTACATAAATTTGTAGAGCTGTATAAATATGTTGTATTTAATTGTATAGATAATGTAAATATATTGTAGATATTTTGAAGAAATATAGATAAAAGTGAAGTTATTTTGTAGATACATGTTTTGCTGCTGATGGCCAGTACTGGTTCTCCAGTAGTGAACTGAAATTGTTGATTGTTCTTGTCTTTTGGTTGGTCAGAATTTTTGGAACAACTCCCATCAAACTGCAAGTTTTATATTAGTTAGGGTATATATTTTAGAGGTGACATAAATAGTTTTGTTATATGAATAAAATTCAAATATTACCTTTGCATCAACATGATCATTTCGACTATGTATCACCTGTTTAACAGTCTTGACTGACTCATTTAGTAGCATTCGAAGGCTACCTAGTTATTCAAAGACATCTTTCCTAAAAGATGCAAGCTCTAAATTGACCTACATATTAAAAATATAGAGATTAAACTTCAAAATATGGCTTAACATACATTAAAGAAAATATGCAATATTATGTATACATCACAAATCTATTTAAGAACACATGTTACCTTCTCAAGACCTCTTTTTAATTTTCTAATATGTTTAAGAATAGACTTCTTTTCCTCTTTTCCAATTGATTATTTGGGTTCCAATGGAGGAGCATCAACTTTGGGATCCTCAGAAATATGTTCAACTTCTTCAATTATGTAATCAACTTTATCAGGCAGAGAGATCACAGAAAGCTCTTCAGGTGATTCATTTATGTTGGTGAACTGAATGAGAGAAAAAAAACAAATTAGCTTGATTAAGGCAGAATATGTATATATATTGTAGATATTTTGTAGGTAAATTGTATATTCATAAATAAAAACTATTTACCTTGATCCATTCAGGTTTGATCATTCTATCTTCAATTGCAGCTAACCAAATCTTACCCTTACTAGCTGACCAGTTAAGTATGCGAGGGATTGAATAAGCAATCTTTGTAGTTATATCAGTGTTGACGGTAGAGCAACACTCATACAACCATACTTGCATGGATAGTGGGAATCCCCGAATGAGATAAGAATGAACGAAAGAATTTAATCGGTGCCTAACTGATTCAATCAACTGTCTGTAAGACTCAATACCCCATGCGTATGTCTCATACTGTCCGGAATCCGCCAAATAAAACCTAAAATGATCTACCAACCCAAAATGTTCTTTGTCTGAAGGACATATGAAGAATTCTATGAGATATAGAATATATAACTTTAATGCATCCTCATCATTTACCCAGCTTTTGTTGGTTACAATCTGTTTTAGGTATGTGTTCTTCACTTTTACCTTGTTTGGAAAGTAACTCCTCATTATCTTACTGTCATATTTCGTAGTGTAACCAAAGTCTGTCACCTCTGTATAACATCTAAGACCAGTTATTAACACAAAACTCTCTCAATCCAACATTTAACCTCTGACCCTTTAACTCGGTTGAAAAGTAGGAAGCATCAGATGAATTCAATTCATACTTCGTAAGAAGATGAATAGCTTGATTTTGCGTACATAAATTGGGAAATGACAGTAAATAACCAAAGCATGTCTTCTTGAATAGCTCTAAACCATTTGGAGACAATAACTCTTTAATTTGGCTAGGAACACTAGGGTCACATAATGTCTGAAACCTAAGGACCCCATAATCAACATTATGAGGTGCAAAGAAATGTCCATTCTGCACAAAATATAAATAATCTCTCATTAATACAGTGCTTAAATCTAAAAAAACATATCTACATTTGTAATACAGAATATCTACAAATACATAATAAATTTAAAATTAAAACACAATATAACTACAATTTGTTACAATATATCTACAATGTTAAACAGATCTATAAAACTACAACTAATCTACAAAATGAAGACAAATAATCTACAAGGCAGAAAAATCATAGATTATGGAGATTTTTAAGAATTAAAACAAACGAAATAACTAGTGTAGAAATTACTGAATTCTTACCTTTACCAATGACTGTTTTTTAATATTTTTAGGAGATTTAACAGTATGCTTTTTTGTTGTTGAAGTTTTCTTCTTTTTTGGAGTTTTAGCAAAGGGAGACACTTAACTTTCTTTGCAGGTTTAATGATAAGTACATCTTCTACAAAATCGTCATCAAAAACTATTTCTTTTCCTTTCCTTTTCACTGGTTTGAATTGCCTCGAAGATTCTCCGACATCAAAATCATGTTTTTGTTTAGTTCTAGCTTCTGCCCTAACTTGTCGAGGGGAAAGATTATGCTTCTTCTCTTCACTTGCATGAGCAAATTTTTCATGTTTTTTCGGTGAATGTGGTGATAATACACCCAAATCGAAAGAAGGAATATCTGATTCTTTAGCTTTTTAGGGATGTTCTTTGAATGTTTGTTCTTCTTCATTGAGAATATTTGAAGTTGAAGGTAAATGGGTGTATGAATTTTGAAGAATAAGCTTCAATTTAGATTGGTTGTAGAAGACAAAGCTTGATATTGGGCGTTAATGGTGGGGGTAACAAATATTTCTCTGGTTTTAGCAGAGGAAATAATGGGAGTTTGAAGAGAAAATCGTGGGTGTGGGGTGATACGTGGGTGAGAGTGTGGGATTTGGAGAGAGAAACGTGAGGGGAGTGGAAATATACGATACCATTAAATTAGGAGTGTAATTAATACCATTAAAACCCCTAAAATGTATATAATTGGTAATTAGGTATATAATTGAGGGTAATATAATTTACTATATGACATAAGAATGTAAAAATGGGTCAATGCCCAACCCTGTCCAAATATTACTTGGGATGTAATAAGTTGGGTCAATATGGGCTAAATAATGAGTTACAACCAACCCATCCAACTTGACCCAATATTTTAACAATGTAATATCCTGTTTTTTTTTTTTTTTTTTTTTTTTTTTTTTTTTTTTTTTTTAATTTATTTATTTATTTATTTATGTAAGACAAACTATGTCATTAGAAATCTTTACTTTTTCGTATTTATTCTCTTTTATTTTGAATTTTCTTTTTGCAAGACACCATCAACAGCTCTTTATGTGACTAAGATGATAATTCGATTTCTTAGATCTGGTAGTATTGGCCTTGTTAATTATTTGTTATTGATAAACATAAGTGGAAAATTTAGAGAATCATTTAATTTGCAAGGTGAATTCGTGTGAATAAAATACTAATTCAATTATCAATGTCGCAAAAGTACGGTTAGTTGATACTTATTAGTTCCAATCCCCAACTAAATTTCCATTTCCATTTTTCATTTTCATTTTCTTTTCACGTCGAACTAACATTTTGTTTTCTAAAAATGAAACTTTTCAAAGGTAATAATTATATCAGATCTATTATTTTACTTTTAAGATTAAATTAATTCCTATTTTATTTAAATATTCTAATGAGTATGATTGATCCACAAATATGTGATTTATGATAAGAACAAGTGCTTTAAGCATAAAATTATATTTCATCATCAAATTATGAATTAAAATTCACCTTTTTGGACAAGGAATTACTTCTATTTTTATTTGATTGTGCATCACTAGAGGTTCACATATGTCCAGGTTCAAGGGAGAATTTTGGACACTCGCATGTGTCATAGTTGGGCACTATCATGAGTTAATTTGAGCTAGTGTGTTTCTCATGGGTTACTTTGGACTAGCTCAATAAGCAACAACAACAACAATCACTCAGTAAATTTCTATAAGGTGGGGTATGGGGAGGGTAATACGTACGCAGACCTTACCCCTACCCCGATAGGGCAGAGAGGTTGTTTCCAATCGACCCCCGACTCAAAAAAAAAAATAATACAAAAAAACAAGAACAAGAAACGACAATTCATTAGTAACTTCAACAGAAATCGTAGAAATAGTAACATAAGCATAAAGACAGTAAAATATATGACATGTAATGATAACAACCAGAATCTACCTCCCGGGGCAAAAATCAACATCAATCTTAGTGAAGCTAAGTAAAATCCGTACGCCATCTATGACAAACCCTTCCCAACCCCACCCACCCCTGGAATGAAGTAAAAAAGCTCTACTACCCCCTACCCTACAACCCCTTATGCTTGACCTTCAGACCTTCCTATCAAGGGTCATGTCCTCGGAAATCCACAGTCTAGTCATGTCCTGCCTAATCACCTCTCCCCAATACTTCTTAGGCCACCCTCTACCTCTTCTCGAACCTATCGCTGCCAGCCGCTCGCACCTCCTCACTGGGGCGTCAAGGCTTCTCCTCCTCACGTGCCCGAACCATTTGAGTCTCGCTTCCCGCATCTTATCATCCACCGAGGCCACGCCCATCCTCACCCGAATATCTTCATTCCTAATCCTATCCATCCTAGTGTGACCGCACATCCACCTGAGCATCCTCATCTCCGCTACCTTCATCCTCTGGGTATGGAAGTTCTTAACAGCCAACCACTCCGCCCCGTACAACATGGTCGGTCTAACCATAGCTCTATAACACTTACCTTTGAGTTCCGGTGGCACTTTCTTGTCACACAAGACTCCAGATGCAAGCCTCCATTTCATCCAGTCCGCCCCTATACGCTGAGTGACGTCCTCGCCGATCTCTCCGTCCCCCTGAATCAGCGACCCCAGGTACTTGAAGCTGTCCCTCTTGGGGATGACCTGAATTCCAAGCTTCACGTCCCCGCCTACTCCTCTCGGCTCAGCACTAAACTTGCACTCCAGGTACTCTGTCTTCGACCTGCTCAATTTGAAACTCTTTGACTCGAGGGTCTGTCTCCAAACCTCTAGCCTCTCATTAACACCGACCCTCGACTCGTCAATCAAAACTATGTCATCAGCAAATAACATACACCATGACACATCCCCTTGAATATGTTGTGTCAGTGCATCCATCACCAGGGCAAATAAGAAAGGGCTAAGCGCATATCCTTGACGTAGCCCCATAACAACCGGGAAATGCTCCGAGTCACCTCCCACCGTCCTAACCTTAGTCTTAGCTCCATCATACATGTCCTTGATCGCTCTGATGTAGGCTTCCGGCACACCCTTCGCCTCAAGACATCTCCACAACACCTCCCTAGGGGCCTTATCATACGCTTTCTCCAAGTCAATAAACACCATGTGCGGGTCCTTCTTCTTATCCCTGAACTGTTCCACCAATCTCCTCACAAAGTGGATAGCTTCCGTAGTGGAGCGACCCGGCATGAAACCAAACTAGTTATTGGATATAGACGTCATTTTACTCACCCTCGCCTCAACCACCCGCTCCCAAACTTTCATGGTATGGCTAAGTAACTTGATACCCCTATAGTTGTTACAACACTGGATATCACCTTTGTTCTTATACAACGACACCACTGTACTCCACCTCTACTCCTCCGACATCCTCTTAGTCTTAAAAATTACATTGAACAACCCAGTCAGCCACTCCAATCCTGTCCTGCCTACACATTTTCATAACTCAACCGGAATTTCGTCCGGCCCGATTGCTTTACCCCTACTCATCCTACGCAAATCCCCCACGACCTCCTCCATCCTAATGCGCCTGCAATACCTAAAATCACGACGACTCCTAGAATTCCCCAACTCCCCTAGCTCTATAACCCCATCCCCTTCCTCGTTGAGAAGACCACGGAAGTACGACTGCCACATCTGCTTAATCTGAGACGCCCATGTCAGTACTCTACCATCCACGTCCTTGATGCACCTTACTTGGTCTAGATCCCAAGCCTTCCTCTCCCTCGCTTTAGCCAGCCGAAATAGCTTCCTGTCCCTGCCTTTTCCCCCAATTCCTCGTACAGACGACCAAACGCCGCATTCTTGGCCTCCGTGACCGCCAGCTTCGTCTCATTCCTCGCTACCTTGTACCTCTCTATGTTCGCTCTCCTCTCCTCCTCGCTTGTGCTCCCTGTCAGCTTCGCGTACGCTACCTTCTTCGCCTCCACTTTACCTTGGACTACATCCTTCCACCACCAGTCGTCTTGATGCTTGCCTGAATAGACCTTCGATACCCCCAGCACATCCCTCGCCGCCTCCCTCACAAAGTTCACCGTCGCTGACCACATAGCGCTCGCGTCCCCAGTACTCCTCCAAGCTCCAATATCGGATAACCTCCTCTCCAACTCCTGGGCTTTATCCTTAATCAAAGCTCCCCATCTAATCCGCGGTTGCCCCCGAGCATCCCTCCTCTTCCTCTTCACCAAGACCCCGACGTCCATCACTAAGAGTCTATGCTGCGTCGCGAGGGACTCTCCCGGGATGACCTTGCAATCCTTGCACAAACCTCTATCACACCTTCTGAGGAGGAGCCCATCAACAAGGCCATCAATAAAATCACCCTAGCCCAAACCCATTAGCACTTGGGTGGGTTACATGAGTTTGGGCATGTTATGCTTCCCCTAAATTGAACTCATAACTTTCGACTCAGAGTATAAATTTATGTGTAATATTCATTAAAATTGCAACCGATGGTAGATATGAATCTATAACGTTAAAAATACAATGTGTTCAGTGATAAATACCTCAAAATTGAACACATAGAATTTAAATCCTGGATTCAACTCTAACTACATTCACATCTTCATGGCAATAATATGAATGTCTCAAGTAAACCTTTTCGACTTACGAAGATTCTTCGCCGAAATAAATAGGGTCTAACTATCAAATTATAATTAAGGGTACAATTTTCGATAGTGCATATATATATTTATCTGGCCTAACGAGAGAGAAGTTAATGTAGCCAATTTCTTAAGACAAGATGATCAAGGAAATTTGAAAATGAGACGAGTTGGAGAAATTTCTACAAATATATATATATAGGTACTCAGTGAGGGTTAAAAGAACTTACAAAAATTTTCATCTTAAAAAAAGAAAGAAAGAAAGAAAGAAAGAAGCTTTCTGTTCTGTTTTAACTTTTAATACGAATAAGGCACGCAACCCTAACTCATAGGGAGGAATATGAATATAAATAAAAAAGAAAAAGTTGCATTATAATGTACTTAGTTAGTAAAGACGTGTCGAACATCTAAGTAAGGTGCATAGGAGTTACTATAGACCTCACCAACAGAAAATACGGGGGCAGCACAAACCTCTCTAAAAACCCTAGCTCCCCACTTCATATCTTTCATATTCATATAAGAGCCGGCCCTTGCAGCTGCAGCCATTTCTCCATCACTCGTTCAGCGGAGTCCAGACCCGATCAGCCATGGGTATCGATCTGAAGGCCGGAGGTAAGAGTAAGAAGACTAAGCGTACTGCCCCTAAATCTGACGATGTTTACCTCAAGCTCCTCGTCAAGGTATATCTCTAGTTAGTTTTAAATCTACGTTTTGTTTTTGTTCAGAATGTCTAAATGTTCGATTGCTTAAAGTTTGTTGCTCTATGTGTGTAATAGCTTTACCGATTCCTGGTAAGGAGGACCGGAAGCAAGTTCAATGCGGTTATTCTTAAGAGGCTCTTCATGAGCAAGATCAACAAGCCTCCACTTTCTCTCTCGAGGTTGATTTCTTATGCCAAAGGAAAGGTATATTTGTTAAGTTTTTCTTTGTTCAGTATGTATTTGATTCAGATGTATAGGTTATTTGTGATTAAAGTTGGGGTTTTTGAAACGTGTTTATAGGAGGATAAGGTTGTGGTGATTGTGGGTACTATTACCGACGATGTTAGGGCTTATGAAGTTCCAGCATTGAAGGTGTGTGCTTTGAGGTTCACTAAGACTGCCAGGGCTAGGATTGAGAAGGCTGGTGGCGAGTGCTTGACATTCGATCAACTGGCTCTCAGGGCTCCACTTGGCCAGAACACGGTATTGAGTTACAACCTTATAGTTCTCTGCTACTTGCAGTATTTTATGGATCTTCGCTAGATATGAGTGATGTGTATTTATGTGTTGTTACTTTTAATGAAGTAGTTGATGACTTTTAAATTGCAAGAGGGGGTGAAGTCCCATTTTCTCAGCTTTTGATTTCCTTTTACAACTATTGTTTAACAGCTGACCTTTTTATGTATTAAAGGAATGGAATAACTTCTGAAATTGGATAATAACCTTGAGTGGATGAAAAACTTAGTGAGCCTTGGTTCTCTTCAGTCACCACTAGAAAATTTGTTGGCCTTAAGACAAGGACCTTACACATTTCTTGTGTCTTCCATATCTTGCTAATGTGACCATCAGTTCTGTTTTTGTTTTAATAAAGCTCTATGTGACCATCATTTGTAATTTTCATTGTGCTTTTTGTTGATACCTCTCAAAGTGAACAAATGGTTCCTGTTAATAGGTAGAAAATGAACACTGTTTATGGATTGTCAAGTCTTACAGCATACCAGGGAAATGGTTGGTAAAGTGCAGTATTGTGTTGTGTCTAGTGACACTAAATGACAGTGGAGGAAATTAGTGCTTCCATGTTAACCCGTTGACATGGTTTAGACATATTTTGTGATCAATTCATGCTCTTTGCAATTGGACTGTTTCCTCTGTATTTGTAATGTTCTTTTCCTTGGTGACTTCTGCTCCATCCCATTGCACCGTAGGTTTTGTTGACCTTTGCTGTTCACTTGTCGCACATAGATCTTCTTGGCAATCTTCTTATGATTTCGAAGCTTTTATCTTTGTGAATAGCAAACCAAAAAAGATTCTATATGCTTAATCCTTTTCCCAGCTTATTGTGCTTCAATGTAATAGGATTACAATTTTTTTCCAAATAATTATTATGCGATTTGAGTCTTTTGTTCTGGATGCCTGCAAATTTTAAGAGGAACACTATATATTTTTAGATCTTGACAAAGAAAGCAAAGAAAACTAATGCATGACCTTAGCTGTTCATTTGATGCACATAGTTCTTCTTGGGAATCTTATGATTTCAAAGATTTTATCTGTGCGTATAGCAAACCTGAAGGATCCCATCTGCTTATGCCTTTCCGCAGCTGATTATGGAGTTGTGCTTCAATGCAATGGGATTACATCCCCCCCCCCCCCACACACACCCACACATAAATGCAGTATTGTGGTTGTGTCCAGTGACACTGAATGACTCAATGAAGGAAATAAGTGCTTTCATGTTAACCTATTGACATGGCTCTGACATATTTTGTGATTGACTCGTGCTCTTTGCAGTTGGACTGTGTCCTCTGTATTTTGAATGTTCTTTTTCTTGGTACTTCTGCTCCGTCCCTTGCACCCTACGGTTAAGTTGACCTTGGCTGTTTAATTGTCGCACACAGATCTTCTTGGTAATCTTCTTATGATTTCGAAGATTTTATCTGTGCGTATATCAAACCAGAAAAGATCCTATCTGCTTAAGCCTTTTCCCAGCTGAATATGGAGTTGTGCTTCAATGTAATGGGATTACAGTTATTTCTAAATAATAATTATTATGTGACATATTTTTGAGTCTGCTGGATGCCTGCAAATTTTTAGAGGAACACTCTGAATTTTAAATCTTTGCAAAGATAGCAAAGAAAGCTAATGTATGACCTTAGCTGCTCATTTGATGCACATAGTTCTTCTTGGGAATCTTGTGATTTCAAAGATTTTATCTGTGCGTATAACAAACCAGAAGAATCCTATCTGCTTTAGCCTTTTCCCAGCTGAATATGGAGCTGTGCTTCAATGTAATAGGATTACACTTTGTCCAAATAATTATTGGTTCTATTTGATTGAAAAATGTTTTTTCCCTTGGGTGTAGTATTTAATATGTTAAACCTCTACAAATTGAAGAATATCAGGAAGTCCGAGTTTGCTTGGATGTTTATATTTTTTATTGATTTGCAGCTTCTCCTAAGGGGTCCTAAGAATGCACGTGAAGCAGTGAAGCACTTTGGTCCAGCTCCTGGTGTTCCACACAGCCATACCAAACCATTTGTGCGTTCCAAGGGCAGAAAGTTTGAGAGGGCTCGAGGAAGAAGAAATAGCAGGGGTTACAAGGCTTAGGTTGATTTCAGTTATTGCCCTCAGAATGGTTTTATCATTTGTATCGCTACAATATAAGTTTTTGCAGACTCTAGTATGCAGTTGCAGCAAGTTGCTTATGTTTTCTCGTCTTTGTTTGGATATTTGAGCTCTATCAACTTTGATGCCAAAGTTTTGGTTTAAAACGAATGTAGCCTTTCAGTTTGTTTTAGTATATGTCAGAAATTATGACTTGTTAATGCACTCCTGTCATCGTGTGTTGAATTTCACATGTTCTGTTACGACGTAAGTTTAAGCAACCGATATCAGGGTGGTTGCTGTCTGCCAAGTGAGGTCCCCTCCGCGCTAGACGAGATTGTCAGTGTCGTGTGGGAAAATCAATGCCAACAATTGAGTGAATAGTAATGAGAATATAATTGAGAGAACAATAATGAGAATTAAATAAAAGCTTGATTGCATAGTTTTGATTGCTTGATCCCCTAATAATGCTTAAAAATAAAAATCCAAAGGTACATGACTAGACTAAATTACACTAGAGAAACATAATGAAAGTACATGGAATAAAACTACTCTATATTTACAAGGAAATTTTTTAGTTTTCTACAAAGTTAGAAACAGGTCCGTTGGCAGCAACTTTGTATCAGGCATCACGATCTGCGCGCGGCGCAGTTGGTAGCTGCTTGCGGTTGGGCGCTAGCGAGGGAAATCGGTGGGGCGACAGAGGCACATGCGCGCTTGTCACTTGGCGCGGCCAAGACCACGGGGCCGTCCGTGGCGCTAGGCGTTGGGAGACTTGCTAGGACGCCACGGGGCGCATTCAAGGGGTCATGGGGCATGACTGGAAAGCCGCCCATGACAGTTCTCTTGACTGTTCTATTTAGGAGTTGGGACATCTCATTCCCTGGGAAATTTGTGGGTTTTTCAGTTTGGTAGAAGAAAAGCCTAGGGATGATGCTGGTGATGGCCTTGGTGTTGGGTTTAGCGCACCCTACCTCAACCATAAGTCCGATCCTGTGGCCCTTCTACAATAACATATGCATACTATGCTTTTCCACTACTGCCTTAACCAACCACTTCCTGGCCGCCCTCTTCTGTTGCTGTTCATATTCCTGCCGTTCTTGAGCCTGAAATATCTCATCCTCTGGGCTCGGGGCATGTTACTCTCTTTTATTCACTGCTGCACTCCAAATTCCTGCTGTTTGGAGTATAAGACAACATAGCAGTACGGTATCAATTGGCAAGTGGCCATACCATCCGCAAGTGGATTCTCCGGATGGGATGCTGATGAGTAAGAGGTTGGGTTGGTAAGTGTTATCTATGCAGCGAGCTAGTCTAAAGGGTGACCTTTCCCAAAAGTAGTCGCCAACGATGTTCGACTATACCACAAAGAGCTATAGCTTTTTTGTTTTGTCGACGTGATAACTATACTTTGCTTAATGGCAGCTTGTAGATAAATTTCTCATTAGGTATTCTTATTAGCTATGGATGAATGACCTCTCCGTTTTATCTTCAAGCCTTCTCTTCAAACCTACATTACTACATGTCATCAATCAATGAAAAACCTCTACATTTATTCCTCTTCAAATCTTCAATGCTACAGAAGAACGGAACTAGTTGATAAAACAACTCAACAACCCAAGGGCCCGCAGGAATGAGGGAAAGTGTACGGTTAGCCACTAATAACATATGTATTTACTTTTAAGTCACTGTATAAAATGTCTTTAGTCTTTAGCCACTGCTTTAATAAACTTTAACTGCCCGGACGAAAATACCCTTCTGCTCATGTCCTTAACTTTTGAACTTAACTTCAGGACTTCAGTACTACATGTCCTTAACTTTTGAACTTGGAACTCCAAGTTCAGAACTTCAGTCTACATGTCCTTAACTTTTGAACTTAGAACTCTAAGTTGAGGACCAAGCGTCCTTAACTTTTGAACTTGTAAGTCAAAGTTAAGGACCTATTGTCCTTAACTTTTGATCTTGTAATTGTAAGTTAAGGACTGCATGTCCTTAACTTTTGAACTTGTTAGCCTAAGTTCAAGACCAAGTGTCCTTAACTTTTGAACTTGAAACTTGAAGTTCAGGACCAAGTGTCCTTAACTTTTGAACTTGAAACTTGAAGTTCAGGACCAAGTGTCCTTACCTTTTTAACTTGTAACTCAAAGTTACGGACCAAGTGTCCTTAACTTTTGAACTTGGAACTCAAACTTCAGGACCTATTGTCCTTAACTTTTGAACTTGTAACTGTAAGTTCAGGACATATTGTCCTTAACTTTTGAGCTTGTTAGTCTAAGTTCTGGACCAAGTGTCCTTAACTTTTGAAATCTTAGTTTCCATGCAAATAATTCCAAGATCTTTGGTTAACACGTAGAGACTTAGATATCTGTAATTAGAGTAAAAAAAGTGAAAACTCAAATTGGTGAATTCTCGTTCAAATGGTCTAACACATTCTGCGGTGACCTTGCACATTTTTGCAGAATATTGTGCAAAAAATTTGCAGGATGAAGTATCTTTCCCTTTTGCCTTCCTTTCATGGCAAAAATAGTTACTAAGAAGAAGAAGGAGAAGCGATGGTCTGAAGTTTTCCTTATTCAGCCTAAAGTTTAAATATTCTGAAAAAATCGATCATATTTACATACTTATAAAAGCGAATACCTAAAGTAAAGTCGAGCTATTTTATACTGCCTAGTATTAATGAGCCGAATTTGGATTAGAAAAGTTGAAGTCTCAGTACAGAATATTGTGCAATTTTTTTGCATAAAACGGAAAAAGGTGGGTATCGAACTTGACAGAGAAGCGAGGGTTTGGGAAGAAAAGCAATGAAAGAAATCTTCTCATATTAATTTTAATAGAATAGTGACTATTTTTGCTCAACATTAGAATTACTGGATAAAAAATAAATACCACCTTAAATAGTGGCTACCCCACACCATTTCTACCAGGAATAACCAATGGCTTATCCGTTTCACACTCTTTTGGTTAGAGTTCAGAATCATTTCTTTTTGTAATAAATTAACTGGTCATTTTTGTATGAAGTCCATTTGTTTATATTCGATTTTTATTTTTAACCATACAACATTGATTAACCCTATTTTGTCATTTTTATGGCATTAATCCATACCATTTAATCTGAGATAAATTGTATTGATAATGGCATCTTAACAAGTTTTTCCATTGATTGATTTTATATAACTCTATATTTTCTTATGCTTTAATTCAGAAGATAAAAATGCTTTTTGTTCTCAATTTTTTCAATTATTTGATTTTTATTAATACCAATTTTAAGGTACTGTTCCCTTTCTCCCAGCAGAAACCCTTCATTTAGCTCACTCAGTAGATCGCAGTCAACATTTTCGAGTTGAATTGAGAGGAAGAGATGCAAGAAATTGGAGTGCTCAAGGTCGAGGTGGGGACACCTCTGATTTAGTTGTGGCTTTTGAAAATATTGCACGCATAACACTTGAGTTGTAATTTCAAAAGCCAAAAACAGTGAACTAGATAGAACTGACAGCGTTTCATAAACCATAAAAAACATGCAGATTCATTAAAAGTTTACTGATACCAAACTACATAATTCCAGTTTTGTAACCAGAATAGCAGTAAATCGCAAGCAAGAAGAGCGAGTTTGATCAGAACTTGTTAATGAAATCATGAATGTGATAGTTTGACTCTTGAGCTCTTTCTTGATTAATGAAATGGGCAGCTCCTTCCATCACAACCACATCTTCCTCAAGCATTGGAACATCCTTCTTGAAACCACCTCCGTGCACGTACTCTTTCATTCCTGGTGTCGTATACACCAAGTCCAACTCACCAACCATGAATTTCACCGGAACTTTCACTTTCGCTCCTGTCCACGCAGCTGTCAGCTCCCAATTCCTGCAAAACAATTCAACATACAGTATATGAAAAGTTAACTTAATATACACAGTAACAGTGTTACAAAAAATATTTTACACCATAGCAAGTGAAATTAGTAACTTGAAAAAAAGGTAGTTAGCCTGTTACAAAAATTTACAGCATATTTTGGAAAACTATACGTAACAGAATTAGGGGTAATGGAACGTACAAATCGAGTGCGCGGTAGTAGTTCAATCCTCCAGTGAAGCCCTTTTGGTCAAACTTGGTAGAGTAGTAGTTAAGGTCATCTTGAGAAAGCCAAGAGGGTAGGTTAGAATCAGAGGAAATGCCAAAGGGGTTTTCCTTGGGCAAGCAAGGGGGTCCTGGTGTTCTATCTGTGAGTATCTTTTTCAGTACTGCTTCGCTTCCATATTTGCCTATCTCATCTTCCATTCCTGGATCCTGTTACACAATCACCAGTCAACATATACGTTAATTACTTTTCGGGATAGAAAACCATGACAACTAAATGATTACATTAGAGAAACTGAGCTATTTCAAGCAAAAGTATTAATTTTTAATAGTGCTTAAGTTCTATATATGCATAATAAATAACCTGCTATAACAATTTAGTTATACTAATGTAGAAAAGCCATTACATACAAGTTCAATGCCTTTTATATCGGTAGGTTTTTCAACAGAGCAAACCTAACATTTATGCTAGAATTCACATGGATGGGAGTTGATGGAAGTACGTAGATTACCATTCCAGTAGAATAACATTTATGGACCCGCACATCATGCACCGACTAGGCTAAATCATGCAAAAGCCCAAGCCGAAGAAGAAAAAGAAAAACAAGATGCTGCACATGGGACAACAATATAGCAAAGCATATTCCCTCTGGACATACATAATGAGCTATCTAACTCCGAACTCTATACCTCCTTCTATATGAGATAGTAGATATAATATCATGATTGCGGTATAAAAATTATCTTGAATATACTCTTAAGCAAACACATAGTAATAGATTTAATTAATCTCAAATATTACCAACTTAATTCCTTCAACCAAACGGCCCTACGTCTATTGGGGAATAATATGTTTCTACTTGGGACTTTTACTATAAAATCCTTCTCTTTTTTATGGATAGACATTGTATTTTATTTTTTGTGTATTTTGGAATTAATTTTTAAAACATAATTAGGGGTGCGCGGTAGCTAGTTCAATCCTCCCGTGAAGTTGTTTGTGCCATCTTTGGTAGATAGAGTAGTTGATTCGGCTATGTTAACGAACCAAACTACTAGTAGTAGTAACAACTCACCCTGACACAGGCACGTTACGTCATTAAATACCACCGCTACCAGCATTCTTAAATTCTACGTTAGTACAACTAGTACATTGGAACCATTAGCATTTAAGGACTACAACATGAGGACAAATTGGAGCTACTGCTGGGATGGTGATCAAATTTGACAACAATATATATTGCCAACTTTCCATGTGTAATAAAGACTTCTGAATCTACCCTGTTCTCTTCATCAAGAACAAGTGGTCTATTAATTATGTACTTATAAAATATTTATTTCACTCCTTTTCTCTTTTGTTTTCAGTACTTGAAAACCTTATACATCTACAAGTTACAAGGAGTACTAGAAGCCTGTTTAAATATTCCTTTCGTCTTGTGTTGTTTGCTTACTTTTGAAGCAAAATAAGAGATGTAAAACCATTTAATTTTTATAAGTTTTCTTCAGACAAGGATATGCTTAGAATGTTTTATTTTGTTTTCTACTCGGTGTTCGGAATATGCATTAATTAAGCCTTGACTAAATCCAAATTCTAGCTTGGAAGTCTCGTATCGGGGAGTAAAGTATTCTCTAACAAAGACTTCACACTCCATACTCGAATTCGAGATATCTAGTTAAATATGAATGATACTTAATTACCACTCTACCACAACTCTTGATTTCACACTGAAGCTTGAAAGGAAAAGTCAATTAAGAAAAATTCATAGCTATCTCCCGCAGGCTATTCTTTAGATCGTTCCACTCGTTTAAGAAGACTCATACAGTCTAATAAAATAATAAAAAAAACCAAAGAAAAGAAGCGAGGCTTGCTGAACTATTGATTAACGTCCTTCAAAGAAAAGAGCCCTTAGAATGGTTACTAGTAATGAATTTATTTGCATGCAAAATAGATAAAGGTACGAGTATAAACAGCATTTTACACAATTAGGGTATTTAAAAAGTAATTGAAAACAATCTATGATTAGTGAATTTGATAACCGGAAAATAGGAGCGTACTGACCGTGTAAACATTTATGAACATTAGAGTGAGTGAATATAAGTTAAATCCTAAAAGGATAATGGCGTTGACTACTGTAATTTTAATACACAAAGCTGGATTAATCAAAATTCTAGGCACGCACCATCGTTATTCAAAAGAGCACAACAACTTTCCCCACCTATTTCGACATTAAAACACAACCAATAGATATGAAAGACCCCATATATTTGTAGCGTGGTCACAAATTTCTTTAAATGTGTTTAAGATTTATTTATACGAGTTAAAAAAATAATATTTCACCTATATATATACAATATAATAATTCGTTGAAAGGTGTTTAACTAAGTATTTGATGAATTAATTAATGTAACTCCCCCACTGTATAGACTAATCTACGATGCCATTAGATTAATCATACATGCAAGCAAGTGGAAAATACTGTTGAGAAATTACATGTTTCTTTAAAATGCGTACCTGGAATCTGCACATGTAGTAATCATCTCCAAAGAAAGCTCTCATGGTAGGAATTGGCTTCATTTTTGGATGCCTTGGTCTGAAAGGCACGGAGAGACAAACATACGCTTTAACCAAATCTGGCCTAAATAAACACAAGTACCAACCGATCATGGCACCCCAATCATGAGCCACTAAGAAAACACTCTCCATTCCTAGCGACTCTATAAGCGCCACCAAATCCCCCACTACGTGAAAACAAGTATAGCTAGCTACTTCAGCGGGTGCGTCTGTGTCTCCGTAGCCCCGTAAGTCCGGCGCCACCGCACGGTAGCCTAAGTCAGCCAAGGCTACCAACTGATGGCGCCACGTGTACCAGAGCTCGGGGAAGCCATGGAGGAAGAGAACCACTGGGCCTTGACCCTTTTCAGCTACGTGCATGTTGATGCCATTAACGTTCACGGTTCTGTGCTCGATGCCTTCCATCTTTCTCTCTTGTTCAGGGAAAGGTGATATATCATGAGTTTTTGTAGGGTTGTTTTATGAAAAGGAAAAGGGAGCTAGGCAAAAGTGACGGATGAAAGAAATTAAATGCAGTTGCCGCGCGTATTAATTGGTCATGGATGTGAACCGGACTTTAATAATGGTGCATTGGGAACGAGGGGGCCGAAATGCATCTTAAAGATGGATACCGCTGGACACTAATACCCAGCTAGTGGCTACATGTAATGTATTTCTGGATAGGAACTTGTGAATAATATGACATTATGACGGCCAGCCTAGTCACGCCCATTTAATTTGGGCTAGGTAGGGGTAGTTGGCGTAGGAAATGGAGAGTTTTTAAGAATGAATATGGTTGACGTATGAATATGATATAGTTTGACTAAATACAAAATTTAATAAAAAAATATTGTAATTATAAATATACCATATATCATATTTCTGTGCTTATAAAAATTTGTTATTAATAATAAAATATGAAGTTTAAATTACATTATTTCTTGTTTTTTTTCCTGTCCCTTTTGACCTTTTTTGAAATAGTATGTATTAGACGTGATATAGTAATTCTTTTTCATTGCTAGTGCATGGCTCAGTTGGAATACTCCAATAGTAATAATCCATGTTAATAAATGGAAGGGCGCCAAAGGAGAATTCAAAATTAAACTTAATGGTTCAACATTTATATTTTGATACTAGTCCAAAATAAGTGATTTTTTGGTTTTTTTCTTGTTGTTCAAAATAAGTAATTTCTTTTCCAGATTTCGAGAATAAATTAAATATTTTTTCCTACATTGCCCTTGGAGTAAATAATGTTGGAATATGTGTTAGGAGTATTTATGTGGGATAATAAATATTAATATGGTCAATTTCATTGTTAATTAATGCTAAAAGGTGAATTTCTTAATATACATAAAAACAGGTGAAAAATCACTTATTTTGGACCGGAGATAGTATTAATTTTATTGTATTATTAAATAATTTCAAAACTAATACTTTGCTCTTAATTACAACGGTGAAAGATAACTGGCATCTTCTGGAGAAATTTTACAATGTATGAGACATGCCACATGAATGAGGCCATCACTTTTCCGTCACATTTCACCTACTCTCACTTTCCGGTCATTCCTCATTTTTTTTACAATTCATTCTCCTCCATACGGACCTCACCATCATCTTCTCTTGTTATAAATCCTATTTTTCTTTTACAAATCCATTGGGTTAGCTCTTCTTTCCTGATCTTTGTACCAAAAGAGAAAAAGTTTGAATTTATGAAATATTTCAATCACGTGTAAGAAACACAAGACCCAGGATAACAACAAAAAGATGAATTTTGAAGTAAAAAGCTCTCACAAAATTAAAGTTAATGAAGCCTTAATCAATGAGCAAATTTCAATTCAAAGAATATGCAGATGAGAAAGACATTTGAACAGTGAAATTGAAATTTGCTTTGACCCGTATTTTTAGTCTCAACCCTTGCATTCAAGGGTATAGAGGAATTTATAATGGGTAAATGGTTGTAATTCTACTTTCTGAAAGAAATTGTAGAACCCGTTTGGCTTAGCTGATTTAGAGTAGCTTAGAGTAGCTGATAAGTATTATGTGCTGAAAAATACTTTAAAGTGTTGAAACTGATTTAGAAAATAAGCAATTACGTGTTTGGATAAAAGTGCTGAAATTAATAATAAGCACCTGAAATTGTTTGATTAAAAAGTGTTGATAAGCTCTTTTTATGTTAGAATGACTTAAATGACCTTATAAAAATTTACACCACTAAAAACGTTATTTTCTTCAAAATTTTAGATTCTACCTATTTATCATGTTCTTTTAATTATAAAACTGAATAGATAATATCTTTTTTAATATATAATTTATGTTATAATAAGTATACAATCATCAATTAGAAGGAGTGGAGTATAAATTAACAAAAGTTAAGAAAAAAAACATTAAAATGCACACAACGTCACTTAATATGTATTGAAGAACTGTGATAGAGTAATTGTCGCGTCCCCTTTTTCCTCGCACGGGTTAGGTACGGAGAGATCGGGTTTATGACATTTGGACAACTCCATAAAGGAAAGGTTTATGAAAGAGTCGCCACCTAACGATTTTTATGGTGCGTTAGGGCACCTAGAGTAAATAACTCATGAACTAGTTTGCATTACCAGAGATAGGATAAGAGCTTGAAGTTATTCCAAGGGGAAGGTGTTAGGCACCCCTCAAGATCCATAATTGTGGGTCCCAGGCAAGAAGTTTTGTGAATTTGGACGGTGAACAAGCAGCAAGTAAGGTTCATATAAGAGGGGATTTCAAACAAGTATGAAAATCTTTAAAGGTTTTGGGAAACATTAGAATAAATATTTGAAAAGAACTGCCATAGGTTTAAAGTAATACGGATCACATCAATGCAACTACCCGGTATGTCACATCCTCAATGAGGGGCTACACGTAGTATTAGCGCACCGGTCATCATATCCATATTCTACCCTTCACATCCCGCAAAGGTATTTAAAACGCGTGTATCGGTCATGAAGCTTATTGTGTGCTATTACCCGTCCCATTCTATAAGTCCTATTCTATAAGTCCTAGAGGGTATTTAGGACTACTAATCCTACAAGATGGGTACTAGGCTGAACCCCTAGGTTTAAAGGCATAAAATTCTAAGCGACATACATAACAACAAATAGGACTACACGTATGGGAGACACATAAGGGCAAATAATGGCTCACAAATCTCTCCACAAGTAAGCACGTAAAAACACAATTAAGGTCTCAAAGTCAGGTTTTAAAACAGGAGTTTTTGAGTTGGAAATCAGTGAGTTTCAGCATTTTTTGGTAAACGAAATGCTTTTGAAAACTTAGCGATGCAACAAGAAATAAAAGGACTTTAGAAAAGAATGAATGAGTTCTGAGACCCAGTAATTTAAATACAGGAGCAGGGTATTAGAAGCATAGCAATTTAGAGGGAATCCTCAGTAAAAGCAGTTAAAGGACTTTCAGAAAATCAGTAAGCATGATTTAAATAACAGAGTGATTAAAAGAGAAGGCAAGTGACTTTAAAAGATTCAGTAATTTTGAAAACAGAGTAGGAGTTTTGGAGAAAAATAGAGTGAACTTCATAGAGAGAGATAAAAACAGTAGTGAAAGCAATAAAGTTTTAAGAATTTAAAAGGAGACCAATTAGTTCCAATACCAGCCAAATGAAACACAATTGATTTTGTTTTTTATACGTATTAGGCCTATGGTTTGCCTAGGCGTGCATATACATTGCCTATTTATTTTAAAGGGCGAACATGCAGATTTTAGTTCTGATTTTTAAGGATATGCAGGATAATACATTTGCAGGAAACCAATTTGAGCCATTTGAACCAGTTTAGTGAGACTTGTTAAGTTAAGCATGCTGATTAGGCGTTCAACAAATGTAGCTCGAAACAAATAGGTTGAAGGCGAAATCCTAATTAGCAGGGTATCTAATGCACACACGAACAAGTAAAATCCTATAGGCATGTTTTCTAGATGCTATGATTATGAAAATGCAGTAATACCTTATACCAGTTTTTATTACTTGTTATAGTTATTAACTGTGATCATGGCTTGCAAAATGAATAAAGTAGACATGCTGAAAAATAAAAGAACCTAAGCAGGATTTCTAATGCATGAGATGCATGTCCTAGACAGGTTATCTATTGCACATGTAAGTAAGAAAATCCTACGAGCATGTTTTCTGCCCATTACTAGACTAAGCATGAATAGTCCCCCATATTCACTATCCAAACCCCAATATCTATTTACAAGTTATTACAAACCAATAATAATGAATTACAGTAGCAAAAGAAAAATAAGAAGTTACTTGTAATGATCCGGTCCGTCGTTACGCAGTATACACATCTATTCCCTTATTTTTGTCTTATAGTAGCTCGGTTAGACTGTGCAGGAAGTGTTGGGGTTGGTTGGTTCGGGTTTGGGGTGAAAATAGAGTGGATTGAGACACTTAGTCTCTAACAAGAGCTTTAGAGTTGGAAAAGTCAACCCGAAGTTGACTTATTGGTAAACGACCTCGGAATGAGGATTTTATGGTTTGGATAGCTTCGTTAGGTAATTTGGGACTTAGGAGTGTGTTTAGAATATTTTTAGGGTGCCCGGTGTAGATTTAGGCTTGAATTGGCGAAGTTAGTATTTTGGCGAATTCCGGTTGATAGGCGAGATTTTTATCCGAGGGTCGGAATGGGGTTACGAGAGTTGTTGTAGCCTCGTTATGTCATTTTGGACTTGCCCGCAAAATTTCAGGTCATTCGGAGATGGTTTGGTTGGGTTTTTTATCAAATGCGTGTTTCGGAAGTTTTTGGAAATCATAGGCTTGAATTGGATGAGAATTTATGGTTTTGATGTTGTTTTTGGTGTTTTAATGGCTCGACAAAGTTTGAATAACCATGTTTGATATGTTGGTATGTTTGGTTGGGGTCCCGAGGGGCTCGGGTTTGATTTCGGGCGTTAAACGGAGAATTTGGAACTTGAAATGCAGCTGAAGCTGCTGTTGCTGGTGCGATCGCACCTGCGATGCTTGGGCCGCAGGTGCGGATATCGCAGGCACAAAAAGGATGGCGCAGGTGCGAGGTTTGATCGCTGGGGCGGAAAATAGATCGCACCTGCGAGGTCGCAGGTGCGGGAGATGGGGTCGCTGGCGCGGGCTCTGGGTTTTAAGTGAAGAACCGCTGGTGTGGTCAATATGTCGCCCCTGCGGGCCCGCTGTTGCGATAAAGAGGCCGCAGGTGCGAAAGAGGTCGCAAGGGCGGATGGAGGTCCGCACCTGCGATGTCGCAAGCGCGGAAAAAGTATCGCGGGTGCGGGAGCTGCGCAATTTGAGTGGTTTTCGCAGGTGCGGTTGAAAGGTCGCACCTGCGGAGTCGCAGGTTCGAGAAAAGCACCGTTGTTGCGGAAATGCCTGGGCAGAACCTATAAAAAGGCAGCCTTCGCGAAATTAGTCTTCTTTCACCATTTTTGCACACGGGTTGGAGGTTTTG